>NDFZ01001956.1:0-15766 GCA_002192655.3 Mamestra configurata | reverse complement strand
TAGCAACAATTCCTACAAAACTATATTTATTAGAACCATGCAGCAGAACGCTCATTTATCCTCGGTTCCCGAGTACTTTTCAACTAGCTCGTGATTTATATGCTCATGTTTTGAAATATCACTAACTTACACCGTTCTTATCTTTTTACACCTTTGCTTTTTAAATCAGCGGGGCAGAACCTCTGAAACATGGCGGGAATGAAAACAGGAATTATTACGTAAATGAATGGTTTTATTTTTGTTTCGTTTTTCGTTGGGTATTCTGCACACTGCAGAATGAGAAAAAGTTTAGGTTTTATTGCACCCTATAACGGCCAAAGGTTTTATCCTCAAAAGTCTTAAGTTATATCACGAATGGTTAAGATACATATAAACGCTTTGAATATAAAAGAATAGAAATACTTTTTAATGTAAGTACATCTTATCATATAAGAGCTGCAAATTTATGCTTGAAATAAAGATGCACCTAATATATCGGTGTAAGTTGATTGTTTATCTGAGGGCCAATTCTGCTAATTTTTAAACAACTTTTGCATTCACATCTTAGCATGGGCGTGCAGTAGGCTACAATAAAGGTAGGCCAGCCCATACATAATGCCCAAAAAAAAAACTCACCACATTATTCAGGGTTGAAATCACGATACTGAATACACGATACACAAAACACGATGCGAATTTTCGTCCACATTATGTATGGGCTGGTCTACCCTTACTGTAGCCTACTGCACGCGCATGCATCTTAGTCGCAATCCGTCAAAAAAGTCTCAAGTTTTCATAAATTTTTGACAGATTTTGACTGACATGCGAATGCAAACGTTGAATAGAATTGGCAGTCTGCAGTATGAGAGTCGAAAGGTTGGAATCGCGCCACAACATCAACTTTACGTCGTTCGTGGTACGAGTTCCAACCCACCATATCTATCACCATACCTTCTTAAAAGACGACTTTTGGCCGAAAGGTGTCGTGTTTCGACGATTCCGAGGAAGGTTACGCGATACCACGCAGCGAAACACGACGCAGACAACGTTTCGTGTTTAGTTCTAGTGTAGTGTTTTAATAAGGTTTATTCATATGTAATAGTTTATTATTATTATATATTGTTTATTATTGATTTTATTATTGATAAATTTGAGTTTATTATTAATAATTTTGTGTATTTTATCAATGGGCTTCAGTTACCTGATAATAAAAGGATGATGATGATAAGATCTGATCGAAGATCTTCATAGTAGTCTTAGAACGAAAACATCTTTAGAGGTTGTTAGTAGCTCTAGACGCTGGAAAAAAACCAAAACAAGCATGAGGAGACGATGTAGATTGCAATATTAGGGGTTCATTTCATTTCATGTTAGTCTGGCAGTTTGAGCTCTTTATGTGGCCTACCCAAATGTCCGTACTTTGGTATTGTTCGTCAAACCGTTGAGCTCCTTAAAGTTCCAAGTTTGGCCTACACGATAGCTGATAAATGCTTGCACTGTCTAGACAGGTCTACTCAAATCTGTGTGGTACTTTCCTCAAAAGACCACTTTAGACATTAACCTACATGGTTCTCATATGACCAGTACGAAAGAGACTTTGACCTCTGAGTTTGTTTCAGTGTTTCTTCTCAGGGTAGTCAGCTAGGAAACACTGACCTCATCTAGTTTAAAATTACCCAAAATGATTGACGTGTAAAAGTGTGATGTTTAACCTATTACAAAATAAATATAATTTATCATTATTAAGCAAATTGCTTTATATTTTTGAGATAAACGGTTTTGATAGCAATGAAGATAAAAGATTCCTATTAAAAAACCAAATCCGTCATTCAGTATGAAAGATTGCAAGCAAACAAACCTAGGCAGATATAGGCGTAGGACTCATGTCGTAAGCGCAAGCGATTTTCCAGAAAACAGTCGAAAATATTCTTGGAATCCCAGTTCTGAGTTTATCAAGGAAACTGCCACGTTTTGTGGAAATGAAACCTTAACTTAAACAATCGAAAAAATATGTTGCACCATGTCATTTAATCGATTTTAATATCAACAGTGAATGGTGGTTAAAATTATATGCTAGAAATTTCTCTTCATTACAACAAGACCTCAGTACCTACTTACTCTTTTTTTTAAGGATAGGCAATCATCAAATGACTTCTTCGCTCTGGGTGGAGCGGAAGGGCGTGTCAGACTCTTACTGACTAAAACCCATCAGTGTTCCTTCTACAGCCCTTTGCGTTCCAGGGCCGCGGTGACTCTTTCGAACAAATTCTGCAACCCTGCCAGGAATGGAGCAATGCTTGCCGCTGTACCTACCTACTGCGTAGGTAAAATTGTAACATAATCTATTCGAATCCATATCAATATAATAAAACTGAAGAGTTTGTTTGTTTGAACGCGCTAATCTCTGGAACTACTAGTCGGATTAAAAAAATATTTTTGCATATGATAGCCACATTCTTGAAGAAGGCTATAGGCTACACGGGAATGAAAAAAAACGAGATATGCATGTACGAAGTCGCGGGCAAAACCTAGTAAAGTATAAAAATCTTTAAAAAAAACCGCGTATCGAGTAACTTGGTCCAACTTTACGCCTTCGGAGAAGAGAAACTGTTCAATTCAGAGAACACATGTGCTCGTCAAACTGAATATGATGGATGATCATCCTCTCCCCCCTCCCCTCTAACTCCCCCGGCCTATTCTTCCGGGCTAAGAAAATTGACTACGTGTCATGTGGCTAAAAAAATCTTTTCTATTTTGAAATTGCATTATAAGTACTCTCCCTCACTAAAGGTCAGGCCACACTTATACAGAAATAGGTTTTTCCCGCGGCTTCACTCGTGTTAATATAGACTTTCGCAAATGAAGACAGCTTATAACCGCCTCCATCATCATCATTTCAGCCAATTGCCGTTCACAGCTGAACGTAAGCCTCCGCCACTCTAACATAGTCTGCCCCATCGACCGTCTGTCCGTCTACAGACATGACCAGCCCACTTCCACTTCAGCATGCTTCGCTGCGAATTCTATCCCCGCCAACAGCCCCCCCGCCTCCCCGATTTTATTTATATCTTTACAAAAATTCATCAAAATCGGTTTAACGATTAGGCATAACGTCAGGAGTAATAAACAAACAAACTCACTTACGCATTTATTATATTATAGTTAGGGTTAGGATAAACTACAATAAAACTGATTTCTCTAGCGGTACCCTACTGGCTACTACTACCTACTATGCAGGCTTATTTTTATTTAGACGGTCACGGCCAAGAAAGATTATGTACCAGTGTACCTGGTTCCGAAATATTATCATTTACAGTTAAAACAAAGTCCACTTTTGAGGCAAAGAAAGTTCTTTTGAAAAGTTATTGTTAGGGTTATTAATACCATAATAGTTACTATGATATAGTCATAGATAAGTCAGTCATTATCGGTACAGAGGATATGAACTGTACCGAAAATTCATCACACCCCAATAATAAACAAATACCTGCCCCATATGGCTCTACAATAAACCAAAATGAAACCATACTAATACAATCAAGAAAACACAAACAAATAAATCTTGACGTTTAACACTTCACAATAAAATCGTAGAGTCTCGGCTTGCATTAATATTAATTGTGCCTGCATCACACGCGACGCCAATAATGTTTCACACACGTAACGAGTCAAACCGACCTCAGAGAGTTAACTTGAGAATTTCATGACGTAATACGAAAATTTCATAGGACGGGTACACATTGTCAAATTTTCTTCTCGTTAGCAATTTTGGCTATTGTTACGTTTTTGCTGCAAAGTGAAGGAGTTTCGAAACTAAAATAACGTCATTGTTTATTTACACTGAGAAAAAAATATGTATAGTATCACAAAATTATTGCTTGTTAGGCCTAATCCTGATAAATCTTTTTTTTTATATTTTCTTACATTATGTAAGCACTCTATTATTAAAAGAGTAGGTATATTTTCACAATGCATTAGTAGACTGACAAAATTCCCTAAAGACCTCCAAATTCACGAGTACTTTTCTCGTAAATAACCCTTCAATATTCATAAATCACAATGTACATTCTTTATTCAATATTGCTACATGTGACAGATACACTGCAAACAGAGTAAACACCGAAATCCGTTAACCAAAAACAAGATTAATAAATTGTGACAAGTGTCATGGCGCCCCACATTTGTAAACTACAGTAACTATTGTAATGCAAACAGCATTCGTGTGAAATGACACGACAAATATACACGAATTTCAACAACGGGAAAACATCTATTTGTGACAGGTATGTCACGCTCTGTGACATATCTGTCACGTTAATAAAACGCGTGCGATGCGTTGCCTGTCACGATTATGGAACATGCTCATGTGTGTCACCAGTCTTACAACTCGCTTTTATTAAAAGGTGTTGTGTTCATAATTCGACTAATGTATGGAACGTGAAATAACGGCGACGGTTTTCAACAGTGAAAATGCATTAATTTAACAGAAATGCGGCCATAAAGCCTAGCGGGTTATTAGGGGCCTTTGAAGTGAATACAACAGATGTTCATTGGAAAATTTTCATCTCACGCGTTTAGCTTTGTGCTCGGATGTAATTAATTGTAAAATGCCATACATAATATTCTGTCTTTTAACAAAGCGGTTTGAAAATAATTGTAATAGAGACGGTACGATGGCACGGTTGACTTATGCGCCGAGGTATAATATTCGTGTCTAACAGACGTGAGAATATACTACGAAAAGTATATGTCACCGGAAAATAGCAAACTCCGTAAGATTATAAAATAACTTGAGAGATTATAAACTCTCGATAAATTGGAACATTTGAAATACTTTTTTACGCATCAAAATTCGATAGTCTATAATCTCGCGAAGTCATTCCGAGAAATTGTGGACGGACATAAACTGGCGACCAATCAGCTGTCTGGTCTACAATTTATCTGTTTTGGTGTGATAGTTAAATTGGAAACTTGGCTCCTCATTGGTCTTTGTTTTCTCTGAAAAAACCAATTAGAGCTTTGTTTCCAGGTTTACTATCACACGAAAATAGATAAATTGCAGACTTGTGCTCTGATTGGTCGCCATTTTATTATAATCCACAATTTCTAGGAATTAAGTACTTCGCANATAAATTGCAGACTTGTGCTCTGATTGGTCGCCATTTTATTATAATCCACAATTTCTAGGAATTACTTCGCAAGATTATAAACTATCAAATTTTGATGCGTTAAAAAAGTATTCCAAATGTTCAGTTGACAATTCATCGAGAGTTTACAATCTCTCAAGTTATTTTATAATCTTACGGAGTTTGCTATTTTCCGGTGACATATATAAGATTTTTCTGGAGTATATTTCTTAGAAAATCTTTATTACTTACCTACTACGGCGTAGCAAACAACGTCTACGGTGCTACGCAGTCGAAATTTGCTACATCAGTCGAGGCAAATTCTGGAAACTTCCCATCGTCTTCACTGATGTTCAGAACAGGTACAAATTGTTCCAAAAAAATTCGGTACGCAATACATTCTACACACGTACCACCGATTTTCAAGTGTCTCTCGTCTCACAGAATTCTTATTTCATTCAGATTTAAGTTGTTACGACATGTGTTTTTGGGTCTGAAGAATTTTCTTCACCCTTACGTATGTGTGAAATTATTTACTTGCTTAACATAGTTGTTTCGTACATTCGGATCACGTAGGGGTACAGAGGGTGGAGAGGGGGTAATTCATGACGTCATACAGGTGTAGCGTGCAACGTGTTATATTTCATGGCTACTTTTTGTTTTGTGTTCGTTTTCAAGTGGGAGTGGTGATAAGTTCTGAATTAAAATGTATCACGCCATGTCCTTGGAGATAAGCGCACAATTAATTGCTGTCTGCTTTATTTAGTGGAATATTTTGTTTCAAAAAGTTGTTGAAAGTTGCTCCTATTTTGTCGTTATAAGGATGCTTACCTAAAGAACTAACATTTTTACATTATGCGGCGCAGCGCTCTTTCTCAGAGATTGGCAACAGGGTAAGCTTGGACTCTGCCTGAGAGGACCTCCTAACAATATGAACCTTGCCCAGAATAAGCCCAAGGGCCAGCCTAACGAGAGCTTCCTCAGGTGCTGGGAATCGTGTCAATTTTGGTTAATAAAACGCCCATTAACTATAAAATAGGAATTCAATTTTATATAATTTGGGTTTCACATAGTTGCCCTTTTGTATTCATCCAAAATATTTGCAGCTCTATCATTAAAATAAACCTTTTAAACAAATACATACCTAGAATACCTGATCAAATAAAGAGCATAAATGTGGTGTAATTTAAAACCATTAAATTTAATCATATCAATACATTTTGCTCAAATTATCAGCCGTGCACAATTTGTAAAGTACTCTTTTTACAATATAATTTTATCCGTGCGGTGTGTTTTAATGTTACTGAAAAAGGGCTAGCGCAGACAATCGACAGCCAAGGTTGCGGAATTTGCAGACGGCGAGTGTTGGGTGACTCGCTGTCCGATCACCACCAGGCCCGGGTCGATGGCGCGTTGTGTTTCACGCGCGCTTCATAGAGATGCCAGCATAGAAGAGCCTGCCAGGGTTTCGGAATATGTTCGAAAGAGCCACCGCGGCCCTGGAACGCAAAGGGCTTTAGAAGGAACACAGATGGGTTTTAGTCAGTAAGTGTCTGACACGCCCTTCCGCTCCACCCAGAGCGGAAGAAGTCATTTGATGATTTCCTGTCCTTAAAAAAAATGGCTTATAAAGACGTGACAACGCCATGATCATTCCGCTGTGAAAAAGAGATGGTGCTGTGCGTCCTGTCTATGATTCTGATGTATGAGGGAGACGGAACTATTTCCGTCTCCCTCATCCACCGGAATCAAGTTGGTTTTAAGACGTCATAGTCAGGAGATCTAGTGGTGAGTTCCGATTTTTATGTTTGCTTTCATAGTAGGTACCTAAGTCAGGGACAATCATTGCAAAGAAAATGAAGTCACATTAAGACCAACTTGTTAAATTTTGGTCATCAATCTGCTCGTGCCCACAGTTGGAAAGTTCTACGATGCGGAGTTATATGCCTAGGAAAAAAGTGGAAGCACAGGGTTGGTGGTTCCTCATCCGTGACGAGACGGGTGTCATGATCGGCGGATAACTGACCGACGACGCGACGAATGTTGACAGGCTGTAGCGCCTGTAGCAAAGATTTGTGTGACGTAAGGTCTCATATTTGTTTACATAATGTCGACATACCCTTACAATGTTAGGGCTGACTTACGCTCCATCTATTTCCAAACTGATGCAGCTCGTCACAATCATCATTTTAGCCGAAAAAGGTACACTCCTGGACATATGCCACCTCCAAGTGTCGCTACATCGACCGGTCCTGTGCGTCTCATCCCGGGCCTTCACCAGGTCATCAGTCCACGTTTTTGCAAGCCTTCTAAAGATACTTCTTTTAGTACGCGGTCAACACTTCAGAATGAACAAACGGATGCAGCTACATAAGCAAACATACCAGTTAAATCCGCTCGCGTACGCACCGCCTAAACGAGCTATCGATTTTAAAACACAAGTATCAATTTAGTCAAATAGGATTTATAACTGGGGTTTCAACAACTTTATCCATTAGGTAATCCGTGGATATACATTTAAATCTATTTATCCGTAAGTCCAATCTGCGTTAAAACTTCGGTGATAACGTTATCAGCATTTATTGTACACAAAATTTTGTAAGTGGGTACGGCGAACGTGATATATTTTATAGATTTTTTTTAACTACATACGATAAATAATTGTATTATATTTANTTGGTGTGATAGTTAAATTGGAAACTTGGCTCCTCATTGGTCTTTGTTTTCTCTGAAAAAACCAATTAGAGCTTTGTTTCCAGGTTTACTATCACACGAAAATAGATAAATTGCAGACTTGTGCTCTGATTGGTCGCCATTTTATTATAATCCACAATTTCTAGGAATTAAGTACTTCGCAAGATTATAGACTATCAAATTTTGATGCGTAAAAAGTATTCCAAATGTTCAGTTGACAATTTATTGAGAGTTACAATCTCTCAAGTTATTTTATAATCTTACGGAGTTTGCTATTTTCCGGTGACATATATAAGATTTTTCTGGAGTATATTTCTTAGAAAATCTTTATTACTTACCTACTACGGCGTAGCAAATAACGTCTACGGTGCTACGCAGTCGAAATTTGCTACATCAGTCGAGGCAAATTCTGGAAACTTCCCATCGTCTTCACTGATGTTCAGAACAGGTACAAATTGTTCCAAAAAAATTTGGTACGCAATACATTCTACACACGTACCACCGATTTTCAAGTGTCTCTCGTCTCACAGAATTCTTATTTCATTCAGATTTAAGTTGTTACGACATGTGTTTTTGGGTCTGAAGAATTTTCTTCACCCTTACGTATGTGTGAAATTATTTACTTGCTTAACATAGTTGTTTCGTACATTCGGATCACGTAGGGGTACAGAGGGTGGAGAGGGGGTAATTCATGACGTCATACAGGTGTAGCGTGCAACGTGTTATATTTCATGGCTACTTTTTGTTTTGTGTTCGTTTTCAAGTGGGAGTGGTGATAAGTTCTGAATTAAAATGTATCACGCCATGTCCTTGGAGATAAGCGCACAATTAATTGCTGTCTGCTTTATTTAGTGGAATATTTTGTTTCAAAAAGTTGTTGAAAGTTGCTCCTATTTTGTCGTTATAAGGATGCTTACCTAAAGAACTTACATTTTTACATTATGCAGCGCAGCGCTCTTTCTCAGAGATTGGCAACAGGGTAAGCTTGGACTCTGCCTGAGAGGACCTCCTAACAATATGAACCTTGCCCAGAATAAGCCCAAGGGCCAGCCTAACGAGAGCTTCCTCAGGTGCTGGGAATCGTGTCAATTTTGGTTAATCAAACGCCCATTAACTATAAAATAGGAATTAAATTTTATATAATTTGGGTTTCACATAGTTGCCCTTTTGTATTCATCCAAAATATTTGCAGCTCTATCATTAAAATAAACCTTTTAAACAAATACATACCTAGAATACCTGATCAAATAAAGAGCATAAATGTGGTGTAATTTAAAACCATTAAATTTAATCATATCAATACATTTTGCTCAAATTATCAGCCGTGCACAATTTGTAAAGTACTCTTTTTACAATATAATTTTATCCGTGCGGTGTGTTTTAATGTTACTGAAAAAGGGCTAGCGCAGACAATCGACAGCCAAGGTTGCGGAATTTGCAGACGGCGAGTGTTGGGTGACTCGCTGTCCGATCACCACCAGGCCCGGGTCGATGGCGCGTTGTGTTTCACGCGCGCTTCATAGAGATGCCACCGCGGCCCTGGAACGCAAAGGGCTTTAGAAGGAACACAGACGGGTTTTAGTCAGTAAGTGTCTGACACGCCCTTCCGCTCCACCCAGAGCGGAAGAAGTCATTTGATGATTTCCTATCCTTAAAAAAAATGGCTTATATAGACGTGACAACGCCATCATCATTCCGTTTTGAAAAAGAGACGTTGCTGTGCGTCTTGTCTATGATGATGATTATTCTTATGTATGAGGGAAACGGAACTATTTCCTATCCCTCATACACGACAAATAATGGTGGTTTTAAGACGTCATAGTAGACACCAGGAGGTCTAGTGCCGAGTTCCGATTTTATGTTTGCTCTCATCGTAGGTACCTAAGTCCAAGACAATCGTTGCAAAGCAAACGAAGTCTCATTGTGACCAACTTGTTAAATATTGGTCATCAATCTGCTCGTGCCCACAGTTGGAAAGTTTTACGATGCGGAGTTAGCATATGCCTAGGAAAAAAGTGGAAGCACAGGGTTGGTGGTTCCTCATCCGTGACCAGACGGGTGTCATGATCGGCGGATAACTGACCGACGACGCGACGAATGTTGACAGGCTGTAGCGCCTGTAGCAAAGATTTGTGTGACGTAAGGTCTCATATTTGTTTACATAATGTCGACATACCCTTACAATGTTAGGGCTGACTTACGCTCCATCTATTTCCAAACTGATGCAGCTCGTCACAATCATCATTTTAGCCGAAAAAGGTACACTCCTGGACATATGCCACCTCCAAGTGTCGCTACATCGACCGGTCCTGTGCGTCTCATCCCGGGCCTTCACCAGGTCATCAGTCCACGTTTTTGCAAGCCTTCTAAAGATACTTCTTTTAGTACGCGGTCAACACTTCAGAATGAACAAACGGATGCAGCTACATAAGCAAACATACCAGTTAAATCCGCTCGCGTACGCACCGCCTAAACGAGCTATCGATTTTAAAACACAAGTATCAATTTAGTCAAATAGGATTTATAACTGGGGTTTCAACAACTTTATCCATTAGGTAATCCGTGGATATACATTTAAATCTATTTATCCGTAAGTCCAATCTGCGTTAATACTTCGGTGATAACGTTATCAG
This sequence comes from Mamestra configurata, assembly GCA_002192655.3. Classification (NCBI taxonomy): domain Eukaryota; kingdom Metazoa; phylum Arthropoda; class Insecta; order Lepidoptera; family Noctuidae; genus Mamestra; species Mamestra configurata. The sequence continues at coordinate 5,334 of NDFZ01001956.1, read as the reverse complement.
CATTTATTGTACACAAAATTTTGTAAGTGGGTACGGCGAACGTGATATATTTTATAGATTTTTTTTAACTACATACGATAAATAATTGTATTATATTTATATATTTAGTAGCTGACCCAAGCAACCTCGTCTGCGTCACTTTTTTCATGCATGCTCGGCTCCCATTTGTCGCTTTGTCGTTTTGCAATTCGGTCCTGGGATCAGCGCGTTCTAGCAAACAAATAGTTAAGAATAACTGATCGACTGGTAAGTGATCGAAATTATTGACCGCCGAGAGTAGAAATTTTTAATGCCAAATCATAAAAAAAAAATGTTGTCCAGAAAATAAAAATAAAATTTTGGGGTGGACCACCCTTTTCACCTAGGGGTATGAAATATAGTTTACGATCTATTCTCAGACCAACTGCATATACACACAAAATTTCATAAGAATCGATCAAGTTGTTTCGGCGGAGTTTGGTTACAAACACTGTGAAACTTGAAAAATTCATTCAGCATACAGGATGAATTTTTCAAGTTTTATTTTTTATTTTTAATAGTTGATGCCGATGGAAACTGAGGAATACCGAAAAACCCTCAAAAGCGTCTCTCGAATACTCGGACTCGATTTTGATGACAGCTAAAACCGCATGATTGTTTTTTTATGGAATCATTAGTAATGTTAATTTAGTCAATCTTCCTTGAACAATAAGTTACGTATTTCAGATTCTTACAATTTCAGTTTAATACTTAAAGTTTTAGTTTACTTTCTTTCTGTTTATAACTAGAGATGTGCCACTAATTCTTGATGCCCATCTACATATATACTTAGGTGGACAAAAGATGTTTGAAATCCAATTTTAACTATTGGTAACTATATTTTCGAGCCGTTTGGGGTTGAAACCCTCGGGCCTTGGGGCCCTTGTGCTCACAGCCTTTTCAAAGAAATTTCGAAACGGCTGGTTGACACTTCCCGTGACCCAAGAGCTGGCTTTTACTTTGGCCAGAGGCTAAGTATTGCCATTCAACGTGGCAATGCCTCCAGTCTCTTGGGCATGTCACCGGAAAATTCCAGACTCCGTAAGATTGTAATAAATCTCTATTAGATTGTAATTTCCCGAAATATTTTGAAGAATTCGTTTTGTATACAATCAATCCCATCCAAATTTAATAGTTTCCAGTATAACCGTGTCTTATTAAGAAAAATTTGTTTACAATTTTACGAGATATTTTACAATCTTAAGGAATTTGCAATTTTCCGTTGACAGGCACATTACCAGCTGACAGTGTTGAGGACGAATTTTTGATGTCATATTTTAGTTCGGTTGTTAGTTTGGTTTATTTGTTAATATTACTTTTTATGGTCTAGTTAAAATAAATGAAATTTTTTCCACGTCTCTTTGCAACTCACTATCTTCATACCCATTTACTGCACGCTCATAAAAATAGTGCGAAAATAAACCCCTACCCGACTACAGCTTATAACGAAGTTATAATATGAAAGAAGTGTTACGTAATAACATGAGGTGATTTATTAAGAGCAACGCATCGCGGGTGCTGGTAATCGCTCCGACTTCCCCACGGCGAAGTTTGTATGAAATTGTATCGGGTACCTGGGTACAAAGATGTTTAGGAGCTGGATGTGAATGATTGATTTAATTAACATTGAATTTAGTAACTGTTAGATTATTTAAAGCCGGCTTATTAGATGAAGCTACCGCCCGCAGTTTCGCCCTTATGAATGTAGAAAACTTTCTCAGGGGAACTGACTGTTAGTTTTAATTTATTATACTTTTCTGAGTGTTTTGTGCGAGTCCCAAATAAATGTTTTCTTTCTTTCTTTATCTTATGTCCTATTCCAGAACATTGGCAACTCTTGTGCCAAGTTTCATACAAAACCATTTGGCGGAATGGTTAACGGCCGGTTTCAATAACGTATCTACCTTTAACCAACTGTCAAATTAGCTACCAACAATACGGTTGTACGGTTTTAGTCGGTAAGCGAGCGGGAGAAGTCATTTGATAATTTCCCAGTAAAGAAAACGTAAATAGCGTGTTTTCCAGAACATTGGCAACTCTTGTGCCAAGTTTCATACAAAACCATTTGGCGGAATGGTTAACGGCCGGTTTCAATAACGTATCTACCTTTAACCAACTGTCAAATTAGCTACCAACAGTACAGTTGTACGGTTAGTCGGTAAGCGAGCGGGAGAAGTCATTTGATAATTTCCCAGTAAAGAAAACGTAAAAAGCGTGTTTTTGTAATGAGCATTAAGCTTATAAAAGGCCTTTGAATGTGTTGTTACTTCATTAACCCCCACTAAAACCATAACTCACAGTCTGAAACCCAGTAGAAATTTAAAACACACACCCTACTTATCTATACTAATAAGAAATCTGAAGAGTTTGTTTGTTTGTTTGAACGTGCTAATCTCTGACACTAGCAGTCGGATTTGAAAAATATTTTTGTATATGATAGTCACATTCATGAGGAACATCACTTTTTCCGACAACCAAGTCGCGGGCACAGCTAGTGATATATATAAATACAACGGAAGTACATATTATTATAGTTATGTGAATATCAGAGGCATCAAAGATTCCCCCCAAGATGCCGTACGAACATACTGAAACTTGCTAGACTGTAGACATTAGACAACTATCTTAACCACAACTTCAACTATTGTTCTTGACCTCCCCCTATCGGGTATTGGAAGCTGTATAACGTTTAGTATAACCTAAGATATCTACTATACATAATATTATGTTTCCTGCTGAATGCAACGTGTTTTAAGTTGCAGTAAAGTTCGTGTTGTCTCTGTCAGTTTAAGGTATAGAACATAGAAATACTTGTATGACCGTTTTAAAGTCAGGTGTTGTTTGAGTGTTACTGTTTAGGCTTCATGCTAGTGTTCCTATTTTCCAAAATATCAGTTTGTAATTCGAAAGACGTTGAAATTTGAATACACGATGAAACTTTAAAATCAAATAAGTTTGATTACAAATTGTGTGCAATCACTTGAGCGACTTTTGAAGTGAACGTAAATGTCAATTTAATACTTAAATGTAATACTTAAAAATGTTTTGTAGGCACGTAGTAATCTTTTCATGGTTTTGGCAAGGCATCAATAAAAATCAACAAATATTTATTTCATATATGTATGTGTCACCGGAAAATTGCGAGTCACCGGTAAATTGCAGACTCCGTAAGATTGTTATAAATCTTTATTAGATTGCAATTTCTCGATTAATTATGAAAAAAACGTTCTGTATACAATAAATGCCATCCAAATTCAATAGTTTCCAATATATCCGTGTCTTATTAAGAAAAACAATTAAAATCTCACGCGATATTTTACAATCTTACGGCGTTTGCTATTTTCCGGTGACATATGCACTTATAAAACGTTTGATTTGGTAATTTCTTATGGAGAAGAACCGGCAATAAACTCCACGGTTACTCTTAAAAAAAGAGTGTAACAATACCTATTGACGCTGCAACATAGAGATGTTGCAGCGTCAATAGGTATTATAAGAAAACGGTTTTAAGTTACATCTTTTCTAACACTCGGCAATAGAGCTTTCTATCAGTGTAGGATTTTTTTTGTAATCGAATTAGTACCTACTTCCAAACATTGTTATCATCGTTATATGGGTTGTATATAGTTTCAGGAACAAACTCCTTGTGGTGTGAGCAGTAGTACAGTAAGAGCGTAATATACAAATCGTTAAGGCCGCGCGGCAGACGCGCGGACAGGGCGCTGTGACGAAAATGTATGACATGACGTCTGTCCGCGCGCCCGCGACGCCATACAATTTTCCTTGTCAGCGCCCTGTCCTCTTTGTATATCAAGTCCCTTACAGTCCTCCAAAAACAATCAATTTTACCTCTTTACAATATAAAGTTTTGATATTCAAAGCCACGTCTAGTAAAATAAGCAGATCGCAACACACGAACACGTATTGTGAAATCCTGCAACCGTAGTACTTTGGAACACTACAACAGCCCAAGATAGATAGCTTACAACCCACCTAGGTATTATTATAGTGCTACTCGTTACTTGACTTTCGCATCAACTATCTAATTAGCATAGAAATTTTGTAATAACATTTTGAAATCTGCTTGATTCAGGGATATTTAAGTATAATTGCTAGACATTTTCAGTTTTACTAACGAACTAAATATTATCAAGATCGTTTAGAANATAACATTTTGAAATCTGCTTGATTCAGGGATATTTAAGTATAATTGCTAGACATTTTCAGTTTTGCTAACGAACTAAATATTATCAAGATCGTTTAGAAATGTTATTTGAAAGTCTTTTAAGGTATTGTTTTAGTGCCATGACGTTTCTTAAGAGGCAATGAGCTTGAGGCCCATTGCTCGCTGAACAAATAGCCGATGAAACTGAAAGATTGGCGACTGCGTACCCGAAAACGCAGCGTTTTGGAAGGACTCCCACAAGAGGGACCGAGCTGATGAAGACCACGGAAATAAGCTGGATCTGAGGCACATAGGACCAGTCGATGTGGCGAAGCTTGGGGGAGGCCTTTATCCAGCAGTGGACGTCTTTCGGCTGAAATGTTGATGGTAAGGACTATCGCAATGGGCTGGCTGCGATAAGCATAAGACTGGTAATTGTGACGACTCTTGAGGGAGGCCCAGGTACAGCAGTTGGCATCTTTCAGTTGGAACAGTGATAATGAAGTTCAAAGCGAAAGATTTTAAAATTAGAGGACATTATTTTAGTAAACCGTCATTATTTGTACCGCCTCAAAATACACTAAAATAAGGTAAATGAACATCACATTACATAAGCACTCAAAATAATACATAAGTAGGTACCTACACATAAACAGGGTATATCAATAGACAGCCGTAACGTTGTGCGAGTACATCATTACTGGTATATCTCGCGGCCCCAGATATCCGTATTGCTTTAAATATATACATTTTAGGCAATCCAATCTTGAAGCGTATGTGTATGTATTAAGGCTGTGCCTTAGAGTAAGCTGAAGCGATTTTTGGATATGGTCAGCGAAGAAATAGCGAAAATATCGGTGCTACGTTTTTCTACGTTGTCAATTGACTGCCTTGGTGGACTCGGGGTTGCAAGTATGACTGCTCGCTCAGCTCGAGTTAGATTTTTCGAGCGAAATTTGTACGGCAACAAAAAGAAACGCAACGCCATTTATCCTGTCAGCAATTCTACATCGCGCAAGCAAAGTTCTCCATGCGATTTGAACATATACAACAGTCCGAATTTTAACTATCGGGCAGTTGCCCACCAGACACAACAACCGTCTGGTCGGAGGGACCTCCCTTTTTCATAGGACGTATACGGGACTTTATTC
>NDFZ01001955.1:0-15762 GCA_002192655.3 Mamestra configurata | reverse complement strand
TTTTTTTTTCTAAAATACCCTCTATTGTCAAGTCTACAGACCCCTTGATAGGCTAATACTTAAATAAAAGTACACTATTTGAATTTTTATCATAGTTACATAACTGTCCAACTTCATGAAACAAAAGCTAAATAATTAAATTAATTTTAACAACTATTGATAAAGAAGGATCTTTGCAAACTATAAAATATGACAAAATCCAGTCACTTTACGTTCTCATTCCGCGATCGTCAATCGCTGTCGTGTGTGGCACTTTTTGCACTCAGCTGCATTTCACGGATAACTGTACCAAAAGCCACAGTATAATTATATACAGAAGGTCAGTCCCATAACATGATCATCATTCCGCGAGTTAAGTCCCCTTTTTTTGTATGGATGGGAAATCATCAAATGACTCCAGCAGTAGGGAATGTTTCAGACTCTAACTGACTCAAACTCATCCGTGTTCCTCTTAATGCATTTGCGTTTCAGGGCCGCGGAGAATCTTTCGAAAAAAATCCGCAACAAGTCAAGTGAACTTACGACNGTCCCCTTTTTTTGTATGGATGGGAAATCATCAAATGACTCCAGCAGTAGGGAATGTTTCAGACTTTAACTGACTCAAACTCATCCATGTTCCTCTTAATGCATTTGCGTTTCAGGGCCGCGGAGAATCTTTCGAAAAAAATCCGCAACGAGTCCAATGAACTTACGACTGACTCTGTTTGGGATCGCTATAGGTATACTAGACAACGTTTGCGGCTGATCACTTTTCTCCCTAACTAAACCGGTTTCGCCCGAGAGAAAAGTGTTTCACGTATTAAAATTATCCCAATTTTTGAATATATTCAGAGAGATTAAATATATCGCATGTTCCAATCCAGATCTACCTGTGTGACAAGATTTATACAAATACCGTTAACTCCTGAAGAAGAAAATAAACAGACAAAATTACTTTCGCATTTTATAAAATGAATTATGAACTATCATGGATGATTGATTATTACATACAAATATGGATTATTTAGTCGTTGGTAGGATGAGATAGGGTTCAAATCTATCTACCTTATACTTTGAAGACTATTCGTAAACGTCTATGTGCGTTTAGGTCGATTCGAAACGCGGAATGTTCCGAGCTGTCATTAGGATTGCCACACGCATGTTTTCGCTCGTTGTATGGAGTTGACCTTTTGCACCTGTCTGTTTAGTACCAAATCCGACTGAGCGGTGCAGCAAAGAGGCAAGGGAGCTCCGGTCAGCGCCTAATTAGTACTAAAAATAACTTGGGAATAACTTTGTCTTGTTCAAGTTCAGGCGATGGTATTTTTGTGGGCGGAACCTGGATGGTTATTGTGGATGATGAATGGCCGCATGGGTTTTTTGTTTTAGTTACTTATAATATAGGAGAGGAGTACTAAAGGATAAAATATATGCTGAAACGTTTGATATGTAAGTAAATATATGTCACTGGAAAATGGCAAACGCCGTTTACAAATTCACGCGATATTTTACAATCTTATTGTAAAATATCGCGTAAATTTGTCAAACAGTCAGCATATCAAACTACTCGAAACTGTCAAATGTTCTCCTATTGAGCTCCTTAATGTTTTAAGTTTGAGCTACACGATAACTGACAAATGCTTGCACTGTCTGGACAGGTCCACTCAAATCTGTGTGGTATTTTCCTCAAAAGACCACTACAGACATGGTTAATGTCTGAAGTGGTCTTTTGAGTGTACATGGTTCTCATATGATTTGACCAGTACGATTGTATGGACTTTAAAATACCTCTGAGTTTGTTTCGGTGTTTCTTCTCAGGGTAGCCAGCAAGGAAACACCGACCTCGTCTAGTTTAAAAATGACCAAAAAAGATTGACGTGTAAAAGTGTTATGTTTAACCTACTTACAAAATAAATATCATTTATCAAAGTTGCAGGCGCCTGTAATAATAATAAGCGAATAAAGGAAGAATATACCTGTGCTTGCGCACAAACATGTGCCCTATAATATCTTCGGCGTACTTGGCAGGTCCCCGTTGAGATTTGCCACCGTGATAGAAATTCGGTCGGGAGGATTAATCTATAATGTTATTTCAAGTAAACACTGCAGACTACTTACGTTGTGAACAGCCGGTGGTAGTGTAGTGCTATTAGATCTGCTTAGTTTCATTTATTTGACGACACGGTTGGCGCATTGGCTGAGTAATTGGCTGCCACGCTGCGTGTCGCGGATTCGAATCCCGCACGGAACGAATATTTGTATGGCCTGCAAATAGTTGTTCCGGGTCTGGCTGTCTGTGTATGTGAGTTTGTATGTTTTTTAATGCACCCACGACACAGGAGAAATTCTAAGCGTGGGCCAACGTTATTTTCTTTCAAAAAAAAAATATAATTATAAATTAGGTAATTTCATTCGGTCCTGCATAGTTGAAAAAAAAATTTTTTTTATTTAAGCTGCATTTCTGAAATAACCACAGAGTATAATTATTTCAACACTAAAGTTAATTTATACTTAAACTTGATATTCCTACTAATAACATAACATTGAATAAATCTACAAAAACCCGATCGCGACGGTAATTTCCTTCGTTACTCGCATAATAAACGCAGCGACGATCTTTCGTCTGATTTGAATCTAATTTGCTTCGACGCTTCGCTCTATGTATGTTTAGCAAAATTTGATGTAAGGGAGTTTCAGATTGATTGCTGCTAAATTATAAAGACCAGAAACTAGACCAGAGACAATAGGGTATGAACATATAGACAATAGGCTACTGAAAAAATCTAATTAGTCCGTCAGATATATTTCCCAAAAATATTGGACACGTATTTATTATTTTTTTGCGTAAACAAAAAATGACGAAGATACAGTGCGCTGAAAACTCGATTGACGTCACTACTTTAGTACAATTTTTACTAGCGACGTGACGTCTCTAGAACTTTGATGCGTTTTATCTTTATTTATTTATTATAACTTATAAGGCTTCTCAACAATGAGTACACCAAAGCTTTATAATTTGTACATTGCAAACCTAATTCAAACGCCTCATCACTTACAGAGAAGCACAGCATGCACTACATTATGCGTAGATAATAACACAATTAATTAAAATTATTAAAACATTGATTTAAAAATTCAAAATAGTATACTGTTAGATCTAACTGTTATTTTTAATTTTAGCTTTTTTAGCAATTGGAAATTGGAAAAAAATACGTGCCCAATATTATATATAATTATATTTTTTTCTACCAAGTAGAATACCTTATTTACGTGCAATAGCATGGCGTTAGCGATTTTCAAGAAGATAAAATGAAAGTGCTATTAGAAACATAATTATTCCTTTACATTTTAGCATTTCGACAGTCGCCAAACGAGGGCAAATTTTCTGGATCCTCTTTTCTTCTCTTGTGGCCACATGATAAAACGGAGGACCTGGTAGCTGTGTGGAGTTTTGAAATGAAACTATACCCAAAATCTAAAATTCCAAGGTAAGGTATAGAAATCAAGGAAATTACCTCGTCCTTGATCACCCACATTGGCTAGAGTCTAAATCCTCTGTAAGAATATATTATCTTTTTTTAAGTTTAAACATTATAATGATTACCCAAAAATGTATATTGTAAGTGACTTCCTTACTGCCAGGGTTGCGAAATTTGTTCGAAAGAGTCACCGCGGCCCTGGAACGCAAAGGGCTTTAGAAGGAACACGGATGGGTTTTGGTCAGTAAGAGTCTGACACGCCCTTCCGCTCCACCCAGAGCGGAAGAAGTCATTTGATGATTTACCATCCTTAAAAAAAATAAAGTCACTTCCTTAAGCGACCATTCTTTTAGTCAAATCACATATCGACTTTGTGACATAGATGTGTCCAGGCAATTATGAACCTTAAGGTGGTAAACATTTTCTGACCGCGACTGTGCATACCACCTTTTGTATCCAGGGCAAAGCCCCCGAAAAAACCGTTAAAAAATATAAATATCGAACGGTATTGAAACCTCACATAAAGGACGAAACGCAACGTGAACAAAAGCTCTAAAATGAATACTTTCCAAATAATATTTTATTCCATTCCCGAAACAAAAAAATCTGTACGGGCATTATCCTGTGCAACGGGTTTTTTTTTTTGGTTTTGAATAAAGAAAAAAGTGCTTTTTTTCCAGAAACGTGGTACGGACAGAAAATAATGGTTGTACAGCATAGTTCATACACGAAATAATTAATCAGTGAAACAGTCACTTTCATTAAAAACTGCCAAAATCCGCGGCCTCAACGATGAAACGGAAAAATTTCACAATGAACGAACATTCAACTTTATGAGCCCGAGTTCATGTGATTTTGCATCGTGGTACAACATTGTAGAACTACCAAGTTTATTTAATTATTCAAAATATACATAGGCACTCACTTAAATATCTTTTATCGTTAATCACATAATCCACAGCTCTTAAACAATTTTACTTAAATAAACGAATGCTACAGCCAATTATAGATTTAAAGATAATTCTTAATTAAACTGAATAGTTATTTATGATACAAGTGCGGTAAGTTGATTTTTACAAACGAGTAGGTGAATGTCAAGTCACAAATTTATAAAAACCAATATCCGCTCGTGTGCCATATAACGTTTTTCAACACATTTGCGAGAAAACTGAAGGTACATTATAGGCAATGAAACAAACTTTTAGTTTTTAGATATCAGTCGGAAAGTCGCAATAATCTTTGACGTTCCTTGTATGAAAATAGCGCGAATTTGCAAAAGGCGCTACGTGCGCGTGGTGAAAATTAGAACTACATTTCTTTTTTAATTTGAAAAATTTATTCAGCGACACAATGAAAAAGCTAGGCTTTTGATGAAACGGCTAATTAAGCTAGATGGCTGCGACATATATAGTTTGGCGTAGGACTAACATAAAACATATTTAGTGCAAGTGTCAAGTTTTTTGTGGTTACACCGTTTATTACAACAATACCTACTTAATCTAGCTATCGGCAAAAGTATCTGGCCACCTGCGTTTTGAGAGGCCATAGCTTTGAGAGGCCGTCTTTAAAAAAAGTTAGGTACCAACACATAGATGAGTCTTAAATTTAAAAACAGTATTAGTATTATGTTTAGGAATCGCTAACAAATACAAAAAATATTATGTAGTCGTTATCAAGCTTTTATAAAAAGGCACCTTTTTCTGGGTGTCCATATACTTTGAAGAGCAGTTTTCATCGCACACCAACCTCGTTGCAAAAGCGAAATCAACTACTACATCAGTTTCAGACGAACCCGAGAAAAACCCGTACGCTACAAAAACGCAGCGCACCGCAGCTCCCATCTGAAAGTGACCCAGACACAGACGGACGAAGCCGGGATCGATCAAATTGCAAGCTGTAACGTAAGCGGAGCTGGATACCAGCTAGGGTTATCATAGTATGCTTGATTTACTGTTTATTTATTTGTACGTTTGATCAATGAAAGTGAGTTATCTTGTGTAGACTTAAAAAGATGACAGTAGTTTTTAGCGATACTTGCCGAGGACGGTCTATGGATGGTGCGCAGGGTTCGGGCTAGATTCAACGACATCCTGAGGACATTCGCGCAGAGGTTCGATTGTCAGTACCTGAACCATTACTGAGCTATCGAGACCAGTAATAAATGTATGTTTGAATTAGTATTTTTATGTGTGTGTTTTTGTTATTATTTTATTATGTGGAATGTGTGTGTTGTGATCCGTTGTTGGTCGAAATAAACGTTTTATTTTATAATTAATCCAAGGACCCTCTGTGCCTCGGAAAGCACGTTAAGCCTTTAGGTCCGGCTGTCATTTGTAGATCTTTGACAGCCGTTTACGGATACTCAGAAGCCAAAAAATCTGACAGCAGTCTTGCCAAGGAGTACCGTGTCACCCAGTTGCTGGGTTGTCGAGGTCAGATCGGCAGTCGCTCCATGTAAAATACTGGTACTCAACTGCATCCACTCATACTTTTAGGTATACTGGACGCAGTTTTTAGTTTTTCTTTTTGTCTCTAATATTCATGATGTTCAATGTCATGCATACCTGTCATTTGCATGGTTACTGAAATGCCGATTTTGAATGTAATTTTATTTGAATTATAAGCGACAGTGCTGTTGGTGTGCTTATTATAAATAAATAAATACTGGAAGTCGATCACAATGTAGTTGAGAAAAGACTAGGCAGATGAATTGAGTATAATCTTAAATTACGGCGCACTTCACTTTTTCTCCACATCACTATTTTTCACGGCCAGTCAAATGCCTTTCCGATTTCTTCCAGTTAGTCTTTTCATGAGCCTCATTATTTAGTCATTTTTAGGGTTCCGTACTTGAAGGCTAACCAACGGAACCCTATTACTAAGCCTCCGCTGTCCATCCGTCTGTCCGTCCGTCTGTCTGTCAGCGAGCTGTATCTCAAGAACCGTAATCTAGGTAGACAGTTGATATTTTTACAGATTGTGTATTTCTATTGCCGCTATAACAACAAATAATAAAAATTAAATGTACTTAATCAAAAATAAAAGGGGCTCCCATATCAAACGTGTTTTTTCAGTTTATGGTATATTTACACTTCATCGGTTTTAAAACAATGAATGTTTACCCGAATCTTTGAACCTTCGTGCCTCATTATAGCGCTACATAAGGTCCCATCAAAATATATGGACAAACTTTTAGAAATCATTCAGACCACTAAAATAAGGACAGTGGTAAAAAAATTAAATAAGAAAAACTCATTAGATACAAGAAAAAAAATCAGCTAACGAAAATACACTAAAAATGATAACAATTTATTATTTTAGGTCAAAATAAAATCACTTTAATCAGAGTTTTTTTTGCTTGGATATCTTTGGTTAAACGTACTGAATGCTTTATTAAAATTTGTCCATCTATTTTAATGGGAACTTAAATTTCTATTCTAATGAAATGAAATAAATGAATAAAGTTAATCAACTAAAAAAAAANTAACGAAAATACACTAAAAATGATAACAATTTATTATTTTAGGTCAAAATAAAATCACTTTAATCGTTTTTTTTGCTTGGATATTAAGCTCCATATTAAGAGAACTATTCACAACTTCAAAATTAAACATAATCCACAGCTCAAACTTAGTTCAGACTAATCCTCAGATTAATAAGAGCGAAGCCTTAACAGAAACACGCATTGTGGACATTTCTATTTAAGGGGGGCCCGCCCGCGAGGTAGGATATTTGTAATTTTTTTTTTTGAAAACTTAGTTTTAGGTTCGTAGTGATAAAAAGAGGTTCATTGCGGCAGCAAATTCACTAAGGTCAGCCAGTAATAAAAGCATTCAATCAGTCTTTGTTTCACGAGTGCATTCATTTTTAATAAAGAAATAGGCAATATTAATTACAAATAAATTTTAAATATAATAACTTTCCTACAACCCAATGTACTCACCTTATCCTAATACCTAAGTACTAAGCTGAAAAAAGGGATTTTTTTACTGAGAAAATCTAATTATTCCGTCAGGTAGATTTCCAAAAAATATTGCACACGCATTTTTTCTTTTTTCACTTAAACGAAAAATGCAGACGATACAGTGCGTAGAAAACACGCGGGACCCCACTATGATAGTACAATTTAAGACAATAGGGTATTTGACAAAAAAAACAACTAATTAGTCAGTTAGATTACCGAAAAATATCGGATAGGTACCTATTTTTTATTTTATCAAACCAATAAAAAATACGAAGATAAAACGCATTAAAGGTAATGGTAAGTGACGTCACACGAGTTTTCAACGCACTGTATCATCTTCATGTTTTGTTTACGTGACAAAAGAAAAAATAATTGTACAATATTTTTTGAAAATCTATCTGAAGTACTCATTAGATTATTTCAGTAATATACCCTATTGCAAAAAAAAAAAATCCTTAGGCAAGCCTGTCACACCCCCTTAAACCGAAAGCCCAATATGATCCATTAGTAATAACGTCATATTCTTAACTACAAAAGCCGAGAGTTCCATTGTCTGGCCGCGTTCACCCCAAAATGGCTTCTTGTAATCGCGAAAAAAAAAAATTGCCCAAGTGCGGTAAGTGAATGTTAGACCACGCTTTCAGTAGGGTTCTGTAGTAAGTACGGCTATAACTTTGGTTCTAGACTAAGAGCCTAGACTCAAATAAAACAATTTTTGATTTAAAAACCCCAAATTATTAATCACGTGCAGTTGCAACATCAAACCTCCATTTTAAAAATCGGTTAAAAGTACCTACAACTTTATACATACGTAAAAAAAATATATGTATAGAATATAAATACTCACCATTTTTTTCAATTCAAAAGTTCAGTGTATCAAAGAGTTAATTAAAATTATTTTATAGAACCATGCTGATTGCTGCATTTCTAAAAGCATTTTTGAATTGTGGGAAAAAAATCTGGTATAAGAACCAAACAAAACTAAGTATAAACAACTTGTAGGTAGTATATTATTAACATCATCTGCCTAGCCTTTTCCCAACTATATTGGGGTCGGCTTCCAGTCAAACCGGATTCTAGTATATTACTAACGGAGTATATTACTAACGTTGACTAAAATTTTTGTGTAATGTGTTTGTGTAATAATATCTTATGGACATTATTTTTAAATGACAAATGTACATTATTCTTTTTTTTTGTGTTTTTTAAGTTGACATTGAACCATTTTATATAGATTTAATTTTTAAATGTTTTTCTATGCTTCATTTTAGTGAGTCGATATTGAATAATATTGTTGTTAATGTAAAAATACTATGTTGTCAGTTTTTAAGTGTAAATACGTGTATATAGGAGTATTATTTTATAGAATTATTTCAAACATAATGTGAATTGTTAATGAATAAATTGAACAACAAATCTGACCACGGAACCCAAAAAGGAGCTTTCCTTTATTTTTACTTCTAAAGAGAATCCTATCGGGCACTTTCTCTTCATTCGTTTTGTCGAAGCCAGCAATTTTGTCCAGGAGACATCGTTCTGACCCAGAGTGCAATTACAGTTTCAATGGAGAACGTAAATCAGCGTGTGTGCAACCATTCCCAGCATTTATGAAGTTTTCTTGCTCTAACAAACTGCGCAATGTAGATTGGGGATTGAAAACGAACAGTTTTTTGGTCTTTGTATGATACGGTGCAAACAAATTATCGTTTTGCTTGTGCTTTGATTTGTAAATGAAATCTTTTCGAGTCTGCGAAATTCTAAAATTAGTTTTGTTTACACCGTTGAATTTGCGAAATTCTTAAGTTAATTTTATTTACACCGTCGGATTTATTTTGTCGGGTGGCAGTGTGAGGCACAAATGCATATGACACTTTTAAACTGCAAGAAAGGAGGCAAGCGCTATCCACTTTTAATACACGCCACCTTTTAAATGTACTTGCTTATTTCACCGGAACATTGCAAACGCCGTAAGATTGTAAAATATTACGTGAAATTGTAAACTATTTTTTCTTCATAAGACATATTTATTGTATACAAAACAATGTTTACATAATTCATCGAGAAATTATAATCGAATAAAGATTTATTACAATCTTACGGAGTCTGCCATTTTTCGGTGATAACTATACTGTTTATATTGATGGGCCGAAAAAACTTACAGCTAAAGAAGACTCAACATTTAAAAGTAGATACATAGGGCCTTTTGAAAATGTGACAATCGCATAATTTGGCGTAGGCCAACTTTCTCGTTTTCTATAACCCTACTGGATTATTCATGTCTCAGTACATTGTCAAGGGGTGAATCAGTAAGCCGAGATCTGCACAGCATAGAGAAGACATAGTTTAGGACTCAATATAACTGCTACTGAGTATATAGCACCAATAATGTGTGTGCTACAGGGCGACACTGAAGTCTTAGCGAGCCGCCGCAGATGGTGCTGCTCGAAACTCTTTACTCTTTGTTTGCCTTTAAGGTACCTTTAAAAAAAGCACTTCATTTGGCGTATTTGCCCAAATATTTGCATTACTTGGACAATAGAAAATATACCCTAAAAGAATTGAAATAAAGTTCATTTTATAACAAAGAAGTAAGGCGAATATTTCTACAAATAAGTCAAATGAAGTGCCAGCATAAGGTACAATTCAGTGCATCGCGGCTGATCGCAGCCGCGCGTGATCTATCGCGAGCGACTGTCGCGCGCGGCTAATGCGACAATTGTCAGAGTGTGCATGAAAATGTATGGCACCGCTTCCAAATAGGCCGCGCGTGACTGTCGCAGACCTCGGAAACGGCGCGATACATTCTCATACTCCGAATATTGTCGCACGCGACAGATCTAGTTTGATCCAGCGCGTCCCTAGCTGTGCTCCCCCCAGCGACGCCCTAAGCCGAGGCCCGTACCCCACAGGGGGTGCCCTTAGCGTATAGTCGCTTAGTTTGTAAGTTTTTTTTAAGCCTTGGCTGGAGGTTTTAATATTATATTAAGGCCACCACAGGCTAGCCCGGTTAAGCAGTCGACAACCTCATAGATTGAACTGCGAGACGCCACTCGCAAAAAAAAAATAACACGACATATCGTGCGCGGCTACGATTGACCGTGATGCGCGGAATTGTGGCTTAGGAGTGACCTTTGTTTCCATAGTGAGCTAAAGAAAAGTTCATATTTTTTGTCATTAGAAATCGCAACCTCATCACAGTGCCTAGTTACGCTATCTTATTTAACCTGACCTCGTGTTAACAACACAAAACTAACCACTTCCATCAAGAAACAAACACAAAACGAAGTAAGGTAAATAAATAAAATCCAAACACAGCTGAACCAATCAACGTAATGAATTCACTTAAAGATTCATCGTACTCATTACTGACTACGACGTATGCAGGGTGACTGGGTAAGCTAGGGACACGACATTGTAGTGGCATCTCTACCGCGCCGTGCAAACTACAATAAGACCTGACGTCACAAAGATCTTTTACCGGACAATCAAGATTTTCCGCATGATTTGATACACAGACACATACATTTCTTTTGAAATAAGCAGTACTTTTGACAAAACAAAAACAACAACCCGACAGTAACCGTTGGGATCTTCCCTTTTCAATGCAGAACGTAAACTTACTATCATATTCCACATAGGTCTATTATATTATCTATGTACTTCAGAAAAGTACATAATGTTCCCTATAAACATTTAGGGGGTTGGATTTTAAAACGAATCGCCTGAATTTGAGGGTATTGGTGGTTTAGGGGGCTTAAGGGAGTTAGTCTTAATCCCCCAAAGTAATTTTGGCTGCCGGAGTTGCGTCTAAATATTTTTAAACAATTTCTAAAAAATCTTAAATACTATTGCAATTATGCAAAACGGAACGCACTACAGTTTATCAAATGTAATTTTTAGGTTTCGTCTTTCCAAGGGGTATCCTAGTACCCAGTAACTGGGTTGTGGAAGTCAGGTAGGCAGTCGCTCCATGTAAAATAATGTTCTTTAGCTGCATCCGGTTACACAGGAATTCTACCTCAACATAGTTGGAAAAAGGCCATATAGGCAGATTGGCAATATTAGGCCAAATTAGATTTACAGAATTAAACTCCAGCAGAAAATAGTGATACTAATCACTAATCAGCCCATTGTTTTCCCAGTCACCCCGTATACCCGGACTTACCCGGTGATGTGTGAACCGGCCCTTACCATCGAACAGCTAAACACGTCCTTTAGCCGTTTAGCCGGATTGATGACGTCACTATGTCCCCTTCGCTGCCACATTTGGGCTACGTGAGCTGTCCTGGCTGGAGTACATAAACAAAGTAGGTACATAAATACACAACTGTTAAGGGTTTCGACAGGAATGGAATGTTTTGGGTTTTGGAGACTTTGAATCGAAGAGACTTGTTGTTTGCTAATTGCAATATTTTAAACTGGTTATAATATTACTTGCTTTCTTCTGCCTTCAGCTCCGTCCACATGAAAGTTTGTAAGTATTGAGATAAAAAGGATGCCTTAGCCCGGTCTAGGTGTTGCGGAATTCGTTCGAAAGAGTCGAACACGGATGACACTCCCTTCTGCTCCGCCCAGAGCGGAAGGAATCATTTGATGATTTCCCATCCTTAAAAAATAAGCCCAGTCTAGGTACGTGAGTGCCAAACACATCGTATCAACGATATCCGTTCAGCCGTTACTGCGTGAAAAGGTGACAAACAAACCGAGCATTGGGGTATAATATTAGTGTGGAGGCAAATTACTAACGGCACGTCTGACACAGAATGAAAATGTGCTAAGAAAAATCTACTATGAATTCTAGTGATACACAGGAACTTTATCATCACATAAGGAATAAAAAAAAGGGTGAACAGAAACAAACATTTGATTGGGATTTTCACTTTAATACCTTATTATTGGTTTCCAACAAAGTTAAAGTTCGCCTAAATACCGGTCCCGACTGACCAGAAGTCGAGAACCCTAGAATGTTCTAGCATGGAAAATACTAGAAGGTACTTGACTCTACTAGTTCTGCTACTCGATGGCGATAGTAGTAACTAATNTTATAGATTTAATTTTTAAATGTTTTTCTATGCTTAATTTTAGTGAGTCGATATTGAATAATATTGTTGTTAATGTAAAAATACTATGTTGTCAGTTTTTAAGTGTAAATACGTGTATATAGGAGTATTATTTTATAGAATTATTTCAAACATAATGTGAATTGTTAATGAATAAATTGAACAACAAATCTGACCACGGAACCCAAAAAGGAGCTTTCCTTTATTATTACTTCTAAAAAGAATCCTATCGGGCACTTTCTCTTCATTCGTTTTGTCGAAGCCAGCAATTTTGTCCAGGAGACATCGTTCTGACCCAGAGTGCAATTACAGTTTCAATGGAGAACGTAAATCAGCGTGTGTGCAACCATTCCCAGCATTTATGAAGTTTTCTTGCTCTAACAAACTGCGCAATGTAGATTGGGGATTGAAAACGAACAGTTTTTTGGTCTTTGTATGATACGGTGCAAACAAATTATCGTTTTGCTTGTGCTTTGATTTGTAAATGAAATCTTTTCGAGTCTGCGAAATTCTAAAATTAGTTTTGTTTACACCGTTGAATTTGCGAAATTCTTAAGTTAATTTTATTTACACCGTCGGATTTATTTTGTCGGGTGGCAGTGTGAGGCACAAATGCATATGACACTTTTAAACTGCAAGAAAGGAGGCAAGCGCTATCCACTTTTAATACACGCCACCTTTTAAATGTACTTGCTTATTTCACCGGAACATTGCAAACGCCGTAAGATTGTAAAATATTACGTGAAATTGTAAACTATTTTTTCTTCATAAGACATATTTATTGTATACAAAACAATGTTTACATAATTCATCGAGAAATTATAATCGAATAAAGATTTATTACAATCTTACGGAGTCTGCCATTTTTCGGTGATAACTATACTGTTTATATTGATGGGCCGAAAAAACTTACAGCTAAAGAAGACTCAACATTTAAAAGTAGATACATAGGGCCTTTTGAAAATGTGACAATCGCATAATTTGGCGTAGGCCAACTTTCTCGTTTTCTATAACCCTACTGGATTATTCATGTCTCAGTACATTGTCAAGGGTTGAATCAGTAAGCCGAGATCTGCACAGCATAGAGAAGACATAGTTTAGGACTCAATATAACTGCTACTGAGTATATAGCACCAATAATGTGTGTGCTACAGGGCGACACTGAAGTCTTAGCGAGCCGCCGCAGATGGTGCTGCTCGAAACTCTTTACTCTTTGTTTGCCTTTAAGGTACCTTTAAAAAAAGCACTTCATTTGGCGTATTTGCCCAAATATTTGCATTACTTGGACAATAGAAAATATACCCTAAAAGAATTGAAATAAAGTTCATTTTATAACAAAGAAGTAAGGCGAATATTTCTACAAATAAGTCAAATGAAGTGCCAGCATAAGGTACAATTCAGTGCATCGCGGCTGATCGCAGCCGCGCGTGATCTATCGCGAGCGACTGTCGCGCGCGGCTAATGCGACAATTGTCAGAGTATGCATGAAAATGTATGGCACCGCTTCCAAATAGGCCGCGCGTGACTGTCGCAGAACTCGGAAACGGCGCGATACATTCTCATACTCCGAATATTGTCGCACGCGACAGATCTAGTTCGATCCAGCGCGTCCCTAGCTGTGCTCCCCCCAGCGACGCCCTAAGCCGAGGCCCGTACCCCACAGGGGGTGCCCTTAGCGTGTAGTCGCTTAGTTTGTAAGTTTCTTTTAAGCCTTGGCTGGAGGTTTTAATATTATATTAAGGCCACCACAGGCAAGCCCGGTTAAGCAGTCGACAACCTCATAGATTGAACTGCGAGACGCCACTCGCAAAAAAAAAATAACGCGACCAATCGCGCGCGGCTGCGATTGACTTAGGAGTGACCTTTGTTTCCATAGTGAGCTAAAGTTAGTTTCTTGAAACGAAAAGTTCATATTTTTTGTCATTAGAAATCGCAACCTCATCACAGTGCCTAGTTACGCTACCTTATTTAACCTGACCTCGTGTTAACAACACAAAACTAACCACTTCCATCAAGAAACAAACACAAAACGAAGTAAGGTAAATAAATAAAATCCAAACACAGCTGAACCAATCAACGTAATGAATTCACTTAAAGATTCATCGTACTCATTACTGACTACGACGTATGCAGGGTGACTGGGTAAGCTAGGGACACGACATTGTAGTGGCATCTCTACCGCGCCGTGCAAACTACAATAAGACCTGACGTCACAAAGATCTTTTACCGGACAATCAAGATTTTCCGCATGATTTGATACACAGACACATACATTTCTTTTGAAATAAGCAGTACTTTTGACAAAACAAAAACAACAACCCGACAGTAACCGTTGGGATCTTCCCTTTTCAATGCAGAACGTAAACTTACTATCATATTCCACATAGGTCTATTATATTATCTATGTACTTCAGAAAAGTACATAATGTTCCCTATAAACATTTAGGGGGTTGGATTTTAAAACGAATCGCCTGAATTTGAGGGTATTGGTGGTTTAGGGGGCTTAAGGGAGTTAGTCTTAATCCCCCAAAGTAATTTTGGCTGCCGGAGTTGCGTCTAAATATTTTTAAACAATTTCTAAAAAATCTTAAATACTATTGCAATTATGCAAAACGGAACGCACTACAGTTTATCAAATGTAATTTTTAGGTTTCGTCTTTCCAAGGGGTATCCTAGTACCCAGTAACTGGGTTGTGGAAGTCAGGTAGGCAGTCGCTCCATGTAAAATAATGTTCTTTAGCTGCATCCGGTTACACAGGAATTCTACCTCAACATAGTTGGAAAAAGGCCATATAGGCAGATTGGCAATATTAGGCCAAATTAGATTTACAGAATTAAACTCCAGCAGAAAACAGTGATACTAATCACTAATCAGCCCATTGTTTTCCCAGTCACCCCGTATACCCGGACTTACCCGGTGATGTGTGAACCGGCCCTTACCATCGAACAGCTAAACACGTCCTTTAGCCGTTTAGCCGGATTGATGACGTCACTATGTCCCCTTCGCTGCCACATTTGGGCTACGTGAGCTGTCCTGGCTGGAGTACATAAACAAAGTAGGTACATAAATACACAACTGTTAAGGGTTTCGACAGGAATGGAATGTTTTGGGTTTTGGAGACTTTGAATCGAAGAGACTTGTTGTTTGCTAATTGCAATATTTTAAACTGGTTATAATATTACTTGCTTTCTTCTGCCTTCAGCTCCGTCCACATGAAAGTTTGTAAGTATTGAGATAAAAAGGATGCCTTAGCCCGGTCTAGGTGTTGCGGAATTCGTT
>NDFZ01001954.1:0-15761 GCA_002192655.3 Mamestra configurata | reverse complement strand
AGAGCTACATTCTGCATCCAACGATTATTCGCGATAATTTGGTTAGCTCATCATTTATTAAACTGGCATGATGCGATAATCTAGGCTAAGTACCTAGCTTAATGCCTCCGTCAAATCAGAATAGTTTAATTCGGGAGAGATTAACACTTACATTGTGTGAGCTTTGGTATTGTTACGAAATACTCCATTATTACATTGGTTGACGTTGCGTTGACGTGCCGTAAACGCTTCTATTGCCTGGCGTTGTGGGCTTTGAATTTAAATTACTGTCGGGTACGAAATGAAATCTTCTATAGATGCGAATTCTGCCTTAGGTAGAAGTAGAAATTAAGATCAGCGCACAACCTTTTGTCTCTATTCATTTTAGACGGTCATGTTCGTGAATCAAAGGAAATCGTTCCACAACCGCACCCGTAATCGCTAACCTCGCAAGCACAAAGTCCACAATGTCCCCGCGCCATTACCTCCACGTGCTTGTTACTACAATTTACAAGCCAAACAAAATATTTGCCCTCCACTAAACATATGTCCACATGACCGCTTGGCCTCACAAGAAACAAAAATAAACCAATACACTATAACAATTGTAACCGCAGTTACCATAATACACTAAAATAACTGTTCGAAACATTCACGTATTGCAGTAAAAGTTAATGAAACAGCAATTAAAGTTGATATTTTAACAACGAAACAACAGTGCAAGGAGAAGTTTTAAGTATTAACTAGATTGTAGGAAGTGGGCGGTTCTATAACGGTATACTCATAATATAATTGTCTTCAGAATATTTTTCGTTGGTATTTAAAGAGCACGCATTACCAAGCTTGAGTTAAGCTCCTTAAAGTTCCAAATTCAGCTACGGGATAAATGATAAATGCTTGCACTATCCGGACAGGTCCTCTCAAATCGGTGAAGTGTTTTCCTCAAAAGACCACCTCAGGTATTAGACTCATATGGTTCTGATATGATTTGACTAGTACGGATTGTATGGACGTTAAAAGAGACCTCAGTTTGTTATGATGTCTCTTCTCAGGATAATTGTCTAATTTCAACTGACTAAAAATGTTGACGCGTAAAAGTTTATTTTTCGCCCTATTTAGAAAAATTAATATCATTTATTATTAAACAGACATAGGCAAACAACATGTTCGTAAATGTGGACATTTTTCAAAAATCATTATATTACTTCAAATAGAAATAGAGGAACAAAGCTGTATTACCCGGTTCCCAAACATAGAAGGTTTTCTGCAAAATTATAACTAAACTTTAACTGACTGGCTATTGTAGTGTATATTTTTCCGGAAAAGCGAAAGCAAAGTTTCAATTTAAAGGCTATAGAGAAGTTGCCATTCAGGGTGATGTATTAATTAGAAATAGACTTATTGATAAAGGAGTGTGTAAGGATCATAGCCGGTGGTGTTCGGTAGTTGCTGCCTACCTTCATTTGAAAAATGCATGCATGTGGACGTAGGAATGATTGATTAATGTCCTTTAGATTAAGCATAGTTAAAAAATCTACCCCAAGTTGTGCAAAACACCCGTCACGGTCTGTTTATGAATATATAAAAACTTTTTACGAATATTTTGGTAATATTAGAATGATTTATGAATACTGAATTACCAAACAAAATGTTTTCGTGAAAAACGCGGAGACTCGACTTATTACCAAAGAGATGAAGCAAAATATTAAAGTGCACGACAATATTGCAATAACAGAGCCTTTCAGTTTAAGCCCCTTTATTTTGTTTATTGCTTTCACTTGCTGAAAATTTTCGTTGCAATTTGAAACAGTTTTCAGAAAATCTTTTTGAAAAATTTCAGCCATAAGTCATGCATTTTTCATTTCAACGTGTGTATCCGACGCCCGTCGGTAGAAGGTCATAAATTTTTCATCTGAACTTTATTTAACCCGTTCGTTATAGGACGAGGTATGACCCGGCTCATTTTAACCTTAAAATAACTTCAAATTAAAAGTTATTTTTGTCTTTTTTCATGAACATCTTTATTAAAGAAAAACTAATGAAAAGAGCTAGTGAACAAAAAAGTTTCTATGTAAGTTTGCATACCAATATCTGAAAATGTCTCATTATACCGGGAATGTTGAAAGAAAGAACATGATAATAACTTTTCACAGTAAAAAGAAAGCTCGTTAACAGTTTCTCTTAAAAACTGTTTAATTGGTCAAAGAAAATTATACAAATACTTTTTAATGGACATTATTAAACCAGTCTTTGAATCAAACCAAACTACTTGTACTTGTNTTAACAGTTTCTCTTAAAAACTGTTTAATTGGTCAAAGAAAATTATACAAATACTTTTTAATGGATATTATTAAACCAGTCTTTGAATCAAACCAAACTACTTGTACTCACAAGTAGTTGGTTGGTTGTTATTATTATATAAAAATTAAGGATTAAGGATTTACAACTTTAAGCTTTTAGGCTGAACATCCATCTTCCTAAGTTTGATCTGGAATAAAAAATATATTCTGTACAATTTTCTAAATTAAGGTTTTTTGTGAGAAGTTTTGTAAAACTGTATTATTTCATCCTAAACACTCAATTTTACTGGTATAAGAAAAGTAAAGAAACCATTTTCCTTTTCATGAACAGCCAAGTCTAACAAAACAGTAATTATGATTAGCGCCATCTGTCTGGTTCAGTGACACCTAATAGCACCTTAGATCCTTCTAGGTTTTATTCCAGGCTGAATGTTAGCTTTTCTTTGCTTTACTTTAACAGCAGTGAGAAGAGCGCCATCTATGAACGCGATAGGGAGTTGACGCCAACAAACAGACGAATGGCTGCGCTTTTCTCGATTCCGACTGAAAATTTTCCGACCGCGCGTGGCAAGCGTCCAAGTTCTCGTCACTGCTCCTAGATGGCGCTGTTACGGCTACTATAGTTTTTGTTAAACTCGGTAGGAATAACAACCGGAACAAAAATATTAAAAAGATTAATCCGCCTTCTAGGTTGCCTATAATTGCTACAAAAGTAAATATAGCTCTTAATATCTTATGGAAAAATCTTAACTATTCATAAAACAAGCTCATTTTCAAGACCCACCTTTACGGTAGGAAATTGTAATAGGGTAGATTATGAGCACCACATTTACGTCAAAGCTTACCTTACTGACTTGAGCTTATAACACAAGGGAATTGAGGGTCTTAAGGTCACGCATCGTCTTAATAGCATTGCCTTAATATTTCTTTTCATTTGCNACAAGGGAATTGAGGGTCTTAAGGTCACGCATCGTCTTAATAGCATTGCCTTAATATTTCTTTTCGCAAATGAACACACGCAACTATCCATTTCCCAAAATTTTGTAGAGTACCTACTAATCTATGATTTAGATATTTTGTATGTTGGACGAATGTTACATTTCGCTAATTTTATACCTTGCAAGCTTTTCTTGTAAACCAGAACGTCAGCACAAATGTATTTATTTATCATAGACCCTTTTGATCAGTCAGTTAATATCTAGCTACAAGTATATCAATATCTAGTTCACGTAGGTATACTGACTCCATGACTTCTGAAATATATTCTTTAAGGTAAGCTCGATATCTGCCCGCGATACATCTTCCTCAACGATTTTAAACTCTATCTATATGAGTTAAGTCTTTAAATTGAAAGTTATCCCGTTGGTTTGCATTTTACGGACTTTGGCTGGAGAGTGTGGGTCGTCGGCCGCTGCGCCCCGCCCCCAGCGCTGACGTCACACGTGTGACGTCAGAACCCACCTGCTTCCGCCCCCCACACCCGCTCCCCCCGGCCGGGGAATATCCGGGGACCTGGCCCCTCCAGCAAAATGATTTAATCAGAATTTTGAAGTAACGAAATATAAAATTTGATTTTTAATGTGTACTTACGTAGGATTTCAATTTATGCGTTGCTACGCTCGTTATTAAAGTATATGTAGGCTTTTACTGACGCTACCTTTCAGTTATGAGATATTATACGGTATATTTATTTATCTGGCTGCTTATAACTGCTTATTGACGTGAGGAAAGTTAAGTGCCTATACTAAATGCATAGCTGAAATACCCTTTTTTAAAATTTGACGGCATAGCTCAAAGCTCAACACAACACAGCTTCACAACACTAACATGACAATTGCTCAACGTCACTCATGCTTGTCGTATTCACACGAAGCTGAAACGTTCGTTGAAAATTCACAAAGAGCGGAGAGATTCGGGGCCCCCGAAAACTGCAAACGCGCTCTCGAAAATGCTATGGTAAGTTACAATGTCGAACACACCTCCATTCTACCTACATCATTGTACAAGTCGCATCAAACTTTAAACTTGTATGAAAGTTTCAAAATGGAGTTCACGTAATATTAACATATGAAGTGTAGTAGCTTCGCTTGGTTGTGTTTGGGATAGGCGGAAAATCAAACAAAAGATTTTAGGGAAGATCTCGCTTCTTTGTCGGCTTTATTTGTAAAGAACTTTATTGGCTGGAAAATGATTTAATCTTAATCGTTTTTTTCTTATTTTCTGAAATTTCTATAAATACAATCTTATAATTAGCTCAGTACTATTTATCGTCACCTATTTACAGAATGAAAGGGTCTTGTTAAAGCGCTCATATCATTCTGATAATATGGCAATGACCGTAGCAATCCGAAATACTTGATTAGAAATTGATAGCCTCCGTTGCTTCTGCAACTGATATCCAATTATAATAAACAATGTTAAATGTATTTGGCCGTTAATTAACTATTCCGTACATCATTACATGATGCTAATTGTTATAGAATAGGTACCTACTGTAAACCGCAAACCTATATTACCACAATTTGCGTTGTTTCATATCAAAATCCGACATTTTCAAATGTTTATTTATTATGTTAATTCAAAAGAACCACCGCATTTTTTCTAATAAAATTCAGGTAATCGAAATTGCTAATGAACCCAATATCCATAAAATTATTATCAAGCTGAGCTTCCCTACCCTCTGTGACTAAAAAAATACCTGACCTCATTTTTTAAACACTTCAGCAGCGTGCATATACCCAATACATAATTAGAACTGGCATTATACCTATATTATAAAAAACATAAGAGGGGAAATTCTTGTATTTTTAAGGAGCGTTCGCAACCGCAAACTGTCAAAAACACCTGTAATTTCCATACATTTTGACAAGTTTTTGACATTGATTCTTCAATTTGAACGATTTTTTATTAAGCTCGTACTTAATAAAAAATCGTCCTGTTCAACCTAATCGGCTTTCGGTAAATATCTCACTGTGAAAGCTTACGTGGTGTGAGTTGAAGTGAACTGTTATTCTACCGTGATTGGATGGAAGACAATTCACTTCACCTTAGTTTACGTGGTAAAATGTTTACGGTATAGCACCACATGAGTAGCTTATGACACTAAAGTCATTTTGGTACTACNATTTTAGGGAAGATCTCGCTTCTTTGTCGGCTTTATTTGTAAAGAACTTTATTGGCTGGAAAATGGTTAAACCTTAATCGTTTTTTTCTTCTTTTCTGAAATTTCTATAAATACAATCTTATAATTAGCTCAGTACTATTACAGAACATTTCTCACTTCATAAGAAAATTAAGAAAAATGTTTACAAACAAAAAACCTGCTCTTTTATTCTAGTTTCCATTTTCTCTCATATAAACATCGCGTCTTGTTGCAACGTAAGAAACAGCTCTGCATTTTTCAAGTGCTCTTGAAGGAAAGTAGTCTGAAAAATGTTAAACTGTCTTGGAACCTGACACAAAATTGATCCGATGAGCGAGGGCGGTGTAGGTACCTCAAGTTGAAGAGAGATGGAAATATTAAATGAGGGAGGAATCTTAAGAGAACTTATTTTGATGTCCTTTTGTTTATAAAAGTTTTAATAAAAAATAATTAAAAGCAAATAGTCGGTTTAAAATTAAACAAGGTAAGGAGTAATCTCGGACTAGTCTCGTGGATGATTCTTTATATTAAGGCTTATTGAGTAACTATAATATTTTATTTTTCTTTGTCTACTTTATCGTGATGCTTTGATATGTACTTACTACTGTACTTTATTGAAAATGGGTTCCTGAATTTTAACAAGTCAAAGTCTTCTTATTCAAGAAGACTGACAATTAAAATTTTCTAAAGTTTTAAGTACAAGTTTTGATGGTAAAGTGGAGAGTTTGACTAGTCCTCGACTTCAAATTTTCAATTCAGAAACCGGGTGTTAGCGTACCAGAGAATAGGGATGTTGGTTGCTGGGTTAAAAAAAATGATTCTATTTAGTCCGTCAATGGATTTATCGACAAAATTGGATACGTATTTTTTATTTTGTCAAATCAATAAAAAAATACTAAGAATAAACGCATCAAAGGTAAGGAGTGGGGTTTGTAACGTCACATTCCAGTAAAAAGTGTACTGGTACGTGACGTCACACGAGTTTTCAACGCACTGTATCGTCTTCATTTTTTGTTTACGTGACGAACGAAAAAATAACTGTCCAATATTTTTTGGAATTCTATCTGACGGACTAACTAGATCTTTTTAGTCAAAAGGCCTATTTTTCTAACGACATTCGAAAAAGTCTACCTATCGCTGCCCGAGAGAGCACAAGACACACGGTGATTTGATACATTTAGTTACGACTGAAACTGGTGAAAGATCACCAATATTTTAAAGAGAACCTGGTCTTTCTACATAGATATTTACCTTTAAATGGTTGCGTCACTAAC
This sequence comes from Mamestra configurata, assembly GCA_002192655.3. Taxonomy (NCBI): domain Eukaryota; kingdom Metazoa; phylum Arthropoda; class Insecta; order Lepidoptera; family Noctuidae; genus Mamestra; species Mamestra configurata. The sequence goes on along the minus strand of NDFZ01001954.1, from coordinate 9,066 downwards.
AAATAATTGGCCACACTCAGCAACGTAGTAGTCAGCAACCGAGCGCTGCAAAGAGAAACAGAAACTACAGTCAACAGACTGAATCCACCCTGTAATTGAAATATTCAAACAAACCGCACTGACGCAGGTCCATTACAAAGGGAAACATTCTTGCGTCTATTCAATAGATGTAAGGCTCTCCGCAGACAGACGCGACGCCACAATTTTTTTGTTAAATGTTGTAGTTCTTAAAAAAAAATGTAAAGGAACCAAAAGAAGTATGTAAGCATCGTAGCAAGTAGCCATCTATAGTTTCTTCCTACTCTCACGAGAAAAAGGCGTGAGTTGTTTTATGTTTGTTTGTGTGCATGTGTCATTCAATAGGCATACGAGTATTATCTTACGTGTCCGCGTCTCCCCTCTGACGATGACTTGAGGATCTCATGAAAGCGTTAGTCTAGTTACATTTCGATCTTCTTCTTGATCAGGTCGCTGGCACGACATTACATCAAATTTTGCTAGCTAAATCTGATGCAGCTAATCACTTGGACTTCACGCACAGATGACAGGATAGGAAGCATTATTTGATATACAGCTCCACTTTCACATCCTGCTGCCTTACCACCGCGGTAGCCCCACTTTGCGTGGTTGTATACTTCCCACTTGGGTTTGGAGATGGTTCAGGGACTTCCACAAACTTATTTGTAAGCTTTTGTATTTGTAACTGAAAAGTTCAGAAGATGTCCCTTAGAACAATTACTAAAAAAAAATTACAATAAAATGAAAAAGTGTTTATTCACAGTAATACATTACTAACAATATAATTCTTACCTCTGCCAAACTGCAAGGCAGTTTGTTGGAAGATGTAGCTCCTTTTCTTTAGCACAGATATATAATAAACAAATACACACAAAAATACAAGTTTATTATTTATAATATTAATTATTTATCTTCTGTATCGCTGTTTGCGCATGTAAACAGATACACACAAAAGTACAATTTTTTTATTCTTTAAATATTATCAACATCACGGCTTTGACAAAACACATTGAAGAGGTACTTATGTATTTTATTTTTAAAAGACGCTCGTGTGACACAACTGTTTATATCTGCCGGAAGGTTATTAAAAATAGTTGGAAAAAAGAAAAAAAAAATCATAGCATCGTTGTCGCTTGGCCGCATTGCGTTAGTCTACGGGAGCCTTTATGCTATGCTGTAGATATTAAGTATGCCTGGCGAACTCTATTGTTTTATGGAAACTAAACCAGGGCTTCAGCGCCGTACTATTGTATTTTTTTCGGGTAAAAATAAACTTTTATGTAAAATTAAATATGCGCTTTATAGAATTTGTTTCACATGTAGTTTTCTGTTACTTACATAATTACGTATAAAATAGTTAAGTATATTTTGGATGAGATAGCTGAAACTTCAGGGAGTCCTGAAACAGACCGAAAACAATCTTAAGTGACACATGTTATTTTGTTTCCGTGCCAAAATTTATTAAAATCCATTGGGAGGTCTAATTGAGTAATAATAGCGCATGAATTACAGTTTACTTAAGAGTGACGTAAATGGGCCTTCACTACAATTCCATGACGATGTTCATACTTTTCAAAAATATCGAGATTTCCACTTGTTCTGTTTGTCGTTCTATAGCGATGACACGACGAATCAAGGTAGACCTGCTCTGGTGAGGGTTGTGGGAGTCTGCTAGGTGCGAGAAGCACAGGAACGCTCGGGGGCACATGACTAGCAGTGGACAACTTTCGCTTGAAAGTAGCAGAATCTACTACTAAGAAAATTTAAGTAAACTACTTATGCTCATGTATGTGGATCTTGCTTCACAGCATACCATGAAGAACTTTAAGATTCTAATAATGTTGAAAACTAGAAGAATTTAATGTTCTACAAATTTTCTATTAGTTTATCTTATGAATAGTTAAACTAAGTGGAAATTAATTAAATAGTGTGGTTATCACATCGGTTCCGAGCCAGCTTCAAAGGCCGGCCCTTTGAAAAGGTGTTCGGTATTTTAATAAGCTTATGATGAATGAATAAACCCAGATAAGTTCTTCAACTGATTTCTCAGTGTCGTAATAGAAATTGCTTTATGCTATTCGATGCACTAAAAAGAAAAGTTATTAATTTTATAGTTCCTTGAAAATAGCTATAACATTAAAAACTAGGTTGTGTTTTGATAGAAAAGCAGGATGTTCTGCCTAGATAATATAAATATTTATCTAAAAATATCATTTTGACTTTGGATATGTCAAATAATATTGTCGCAAGACCGTTTTCATTCATATTAACAGACAAATCTGCAAAGCCAACCTGCCCGCACATACATTTGTCTCCACGTAGACATGCGGCCTACTTGCTACGTGCGTAGCAGTGTAGCGACCGCGTAGTCGCGTAGCCGCGTAGCGACACCCGTAGTGCTACGATGCGTTAATATTAAAAGGCAAATTCGCGCTAAATTCGCGTCGTTGTACCATGCGGTACACTTATCCTCTTATTTACTCCCCACAATAATTGGAAAATTTCAACTTTTGTTACCCGGCGTTATGATATCGTAAATCTTAAAATGATAGCCAGTAATACCATAAAATTGACATCAACTCTGAAATCTTATCGACAATAAACTCTAGTAATTTACTGGAAGAGTAATCTTGTGTGCCATATTTCCTTCATTTGTGAACTTTAATCTTGGAACAAGTTTTACCTGACTTAATACCACAGCTGACTTTGTTTTCGATATATAGGACAACACAATTGCATCGAACTGACACAAATTGTTGATGAAATAACTTTGAAATCTGTTTGTCCTCCACCAGCCCGGTGAAATATTGGTTTTCGATAAAAAAATGAAACAAAGCTATGCTCGGCTGGTACACCTGAGTAGGTACTCGATTCCGCGAAACTGCAGCTCAAAAATCGATTAAGTCCCAAAGCGGAGTTGAGGTCTCGAGGTGGAGGGCTCTCGTGAAGAGTTTTGGAGAATGCTGGAGGTGGGCTGCGGCGCATGCGCGGGGCGGGGGCGCGCGCTGACGTCACCGTCGCGCCCGGGGCGGCGCGCCAGTGCCGCTCGCGACCGCGCGATCAGTCACGCGCGACTCCCGCCCTAAATCGTCTAAACACGATCACGAGCTTCCGATGTTAATTCTCTATCATAAACAAGCGGTTATTGTTCATAAACTAGCTGCGCCGGCTGCCGGACGTGCGCCGGTCCGGCTGCCACGTGGTGCCGTGACGCGACCGCACGCGGGGCTCGTCCCGGACCTCCGCGACACATTTGTTATGACCATTCCATACAAACTACTTATATTGACATACATGTAGATAGTGTAGCCGCTGATGACGTACACAAAGACACTGTTTAAATTGAATTAAAGGGGGACTGAACTAAATAAGTACACGCTTAGAAACTTGACAACAATGTGGCAGTGCGATAGTGATGAATAGTTGCTGTTACGAGGCCTGCTTTGCTATGATAAGCTGCCATATTGCATACACACACACACACACATCACACGGCACAGATCACCATAACACTACTTAGCATCTCGACGTTTAATATTCAATGCTAGTGCGCGGCCACAGTTCCTTCAGTAAGTAAAGTGAGACTATCTTTGTAGCTTCATCTTATTCATGATAATCTTCATGAAACTCGGTATTCAGATCCTCAAACAGTATTCAAAACTGAAGGTATTGTGGGTTATTTATTCAATGCAGTACAAACACAGTAAATATCATATATCTTTCACACATATGAAATACACAAGCCTTATTTATTATTGGTAGGTTATAAGCATACTTACATTACAAGGCTTAACACAACCAGTCAGATGATTTATGACTCTTTTGCGACTGCTTCTGAATACATATTACACTGTTTATATAAAAATGGATGCTCATTTTTACCAACAAAATAATGCAAACATTTGTATCTCCCATCTGAAACTTTCTTAAGCTTCTGTAACAGTATATATAGAAGTATTATAAGCAAGGATTACGTTTCTGTACGTAATACAATATTCGTAGGATAAGAAAGTGGAGGTTGTCTTGAAGAAACAGACTTTACCGCCATAGATATAAGGGTCAAATTTTTGTAATCGGTTTATCCGTAGTGAACACAAAAGGATCGCCCTGGGTAGATCGTGTCGTGGTAGTAATATCTTAAAGATATTGATGCTGTATTTATACATCCATTTTTAGAAATCTTTCCTTCACACAGGTAGGATTATATTGATTTGCGTCTCATCGTATTAAAGATCAGGTAATAAGGAAAAATATACATTGAAAACAATCAGTTCATTGACCTCGACGTAACAATAGATGCATACATCTACCTACATCTACCTTCCTAATGATGGTTTAAAACCACCCAATCGGGCTGTACTCGTAGAAAATATAGAACTTTGTTCAAGGCAGGGCACAGCTGGCCATGCGCCTCTTCCTAAATTGAGACAATTTACGAGAAGAAGTGGTTAAAATAAAGGGGAACAGAGCTTTACTGTTATCGACAATATTTACTGAAGTTACAGATATTCAAAGATTTCATTTCTTCTCTTTTCACTCGATCACTGCAAGCCACCACTTTGACAAATTAAACATCTTGTACCCACAGATCGATTCGCGGTCGTTCCTAAACTACTGTATTATTCATAAGACATAGTGTCTTATTTAAATTAAGTTTTTAGTTATTCAATATTCCTTCACTCGTAGTTTCTCACACGTGCTTTAATTTATCTTGAAATGGAAACATTGAAGGCTTAACGGCTACGTGAGTTAGTTTGTATTGTGAATGTGAATAGTTTATTTTCTACTTGTACTTTTTCTTTTGCGATAATGGCATCGTGGTACATTTTGTTAAGTTATCTTAAAAAAATTACTACGATGTAAAATAGAGACGTGTTGTAACATACTTAGTACCTTCATTGTTAAATACAGCTTTAGAAACTGCATTACCAGTATAACCTACATACAGACCAATCAATTTGAGGAACACATACATATCTACATCAGTATAATCACAAATCCAACGTCACAAAATCACAGTCAGTAAACTATCAAGCAATATCTGACAAAGGTCTCGTGTCATCCGACAAACGCTTTTATGTGTACCCTTGACGAAATGACAAACAGAACGTTTGGCTTTGTAACTGTTCCCGGAATATTACCCCAGTGCACACACTTTGACATCCATCACTTACACCGTAAATAACAATTTTGCGAGTCAATGGCATTTTATTTTCGATGTTCAACAACAAAGAAAACAACTCTATTTTTACTCCAACACACACCTACCATCATTGATTCATGAAACTTACTCCTTTAGTGAATGAATTCTGTGATCGATAACATTTAATTGGAGGTTGAACTATAAAGTAACGCCATTATTACAAAGGCTATTAATCATCATTTACGTACGTTTCAAAAGTGTGTTTGGCATCCATCATCATTTCAGGCCGGAATAACACACCGATGGATACAAGCCTGTTTACTTTTCTGTCATTCTCCTCGATACCCTGCATCGAATTTTGTTAGAAGATTCTTAATAATTACAATATTTTAAACCAATCAAGTATCTTGACTTGGCTTGCGGGTTGTCGACATAATTTGGGATATGGACTCAGCAATGAGTGCACCGATAGTCGTGCCAGCCAATGGCTAAATAGGCCACGAGCCTCGACTGACACTTTAGGATCCAACTGCCTAACGGGAGCCCCGTTAGGCAGCTGGATCAAGGACTTGATTCAGAAAGCGGCAGGTACTTCTGTACACGGCTTTTATTGCTAGGAGGGTCCTCTCTTTGGAGCTACATCTATCGTGAGCTATTTTTGTTTCATCTTTTCATTCAAAATAATTAAAAATCTTTAACAAACATCCCATAAACATAGTTTATTACGATACTTTCATGATTTTCATACTTCAACCACGTTGCATTGTTAGCTGTTTGTATGTTTAGTTAATAAATAAGTCCCCGAGCCCCGTGAGACTTATAGCCTATCTGCGGGGGCTAATGCCGAAACCACTTAACGATTCTTGATGGGGTTATCGCTACTTCCTAGGACATTTCTCGAGGGAGGTTTTCACTGATACATTAATAGATTATATACCCGAGATATATAGAGTACCGTGTTACCCAGTTAATGGGTGGTGGAGGTCTGGTAGGCAGCCGCTCCACGTAAAATACTGGTATTCAGCTGAAACCGGACAGGAACCGACCCCAATATAATTAGGAAAAGGCAAGCTTTCATCTGCCTAGGCAGATGGTGATACAAGCCCGAGCAACGATAATAATAGTCTTTAGATCAACTTAGTTGTAGCAACAAACTAGGTATGTTCTTAAAACGTGAGCGAATATTCCTCTTGAACGTATATTCCTTTTGCGACCAACAAAATCATCATTTCCGTTGAAATCATTATCTGCTATCTGAACATGTCCTTACATCTGGCGCAGAACATTTTATTCAAATCGCAACAAAACTCCTTTTATAGCTTCAATAAAACATGAATATTTTTCTTGACTGTACGAGAGACTTTCGTTTCATCACTCTATCCAATTTCGTTCCTTCCACATTGCCCTTGGGCTTATTACGAGGCTCAAGACGGGCCTATATTATATGTTTGTGCGTGCGTAAGCAGAACGAATAGTCTGCGTTTGACAAACAAACGCTGAAACCACCCCTTGACTGTTGGCCTTGCAAATTTTTCACAGGGCACCGGCCACACGAGAACGTCCTCGAACGTCCTACAACCTCATTTTTTATCTAACGTCTACTCATATAATAATATTTACCCAAAAAATATTCAAGTCACTGCGACTCGTGGACGCTCCACGCTATTTTCGTGTTAATTAATTAATTCGTGATGTGAATTGATTGCACTACAAAGTAATTAAATTAACCATGATACAAATTGGATAAAATTATTTAGGTTACACGATATGTTTTTAAATCTTTCTTGTTTACATTGGCTGTTCTTCCTTTACACGGAAGTCGTATAAAGTCCAGCTTCAAAAGAAATGTAAGGGTATAAAAAGTTGCGACATCTGAAGCCTGAGAAGTAGGGAAACTTCGTGTTTCCGTTTCTTTCAGTATTCACGTTGGTACTGTTAGAAAGGGAGCCTCCGTTGTGGATGTAGGTACGGTCCTTTGTTCAGATATACTCTTAAAAAATATGTTTATTCAAATAACCTTTACATTTTAGATATTTTATATCTTTTTAGTATTTTATTTGTTGTTGTTGTGTGTGTGTATGAATGTATGGACTGAACTGACTGTGTCTGACAATAAANTGTCTGACAATAAATAATACAAATTATTTATGTACGAAAAGGTAGCTTATCTTCTGTTCAAAATCTCGGTAACTTATATTATGTTTGTATTTTTTTTTCTGCGACTTTGTTTTGTAGTACTCTTTCATTCCTAATTCAAATCGTGCAATCTCTTTATTCCCTTCTAACAACATACCTCAAACACATAACATTAACATTCTACAATAAAAATCTTACAAACATTTACTCCTAAATATGTAAAACATGTAGGTACATATTATAAGTAAAATATATCATAAATGTAGGAGTTTATGATATATTTCTAAGCAATCGTATTGACGAACACAAAAGAGTCGCGATCTATTCTTTATGCTTTGATCAGATTTACACTTTGTACTAGATGGGATTTATATAAGTACTTGGACAAAAGACCGATGTTAGTCAATCAAAAGATTATTACATTGGAAAAACGTAGGTACCCATGTACCTATTCTAAACTGTTATGTTTTTAAACATACAAGTTGTCTAAGCTCCTTAATTAAGATAACATAATCTGCAAAGCCGTAGAGTTTCTAAGAAAATATTTATGTTGCTTTATGTAAAATAGCGCTCACGAGATCTCTGTTGACTTTGATTTGATTATAAACCTCGGCCAAAATAAATTACGAAATCTATGAAATGTCGAAACTGCTTGTGCCTTAAGGCTATGCACAGACTGAATCAAGTGTATCTTTTAGGCTATTCCCCTATGAAAATAACAATGATTGTGCGCACACTTTAAACGCACCTAAAGTTTTCAAAACGTACTCGAGTGCGATTCTAACAGCGATATCGATAGAATGCCAAAACATAAGGGATGATCACATGACATTTTGACAATCCCGTATATTTTTGACGTTTTGACAATCGCCTTCGCCATACTACCGCTGATAGAATGACACTTGTCTAGAATCTCTGTTTTTTGTTTTAATGTGCTCGCGGTCTTACGTAGGGCTGTCCGACGGTACTTCACCCGTCAGCTACTGAGTTATCACACGAGGAATCAGTACATCTCTATTGTGTTCTAGTTTATCAAATGCGATATGTATCAACTATTTACACAGTAGTGAATGGAGTATCAAGATTACTTGTTGACACGATAAACACCAATATTGCCTCAATGTTTTTAGTGACACAACAACCGATAGATAGATACATAGGTACCTACAATACCTAATACGATCATAAGATTAAATAAATTATTATAATAAAAACCAACCATTAAAGAATTACACCCTTGTGAGCATCGACAATTTTAGAAAATTATTTTTTTGTAATAATTTTTCAGACCGCTTTTAAACACATACCATATTTACTAGAGGTGAAGTGCTATGTTTTAACCATGGCACTTGATAAACGATAATTAACTAAGAGCTATGATGACCCATTAAATCCCCAGCACACCTTCCCAGGAGTAGCCCTACGTAGCTACAAACCAGGGAATCATTACAATAGCGATCTGTGCCGGCACAGTCGTGTTTACTTAACTTATTAAATGTGTTACGAAAGCCAAACAAATGCAGCTTTAAGGAACTTTCAACCACAGAAAACCACGTAGCTCTGTTTCTACTGCGCAATTCACATACATACAGTCAATTCACTATACCGTAACTAGAATCACGATAACCGACCGTACTGCTACGACATAAAGGCGCTGTTAAAGTTTATGAAATGAAATTTATTTATTTGCCACAATATAGGTACTTACAATAACATGGTAAAATAATTTTAGTCTCACTATATTGGACTTATCAGTTGTCCAAATATTT
>NDFZ01001951.1:1464-15747 GCA_002192655.3 Mamestra configurata | reverse complement strand
TCATTCCATCTTGATTATATGGATTGACAGCTCACCTCGTGATCACTTCACCTGAGCCGACCTTAACTGGGAAACGCTAAGCAGATTTATGATAAGTAGAAGGGATAGATTTCAATAAGCAAATACATACTCAGTTGAACATCAGACTGAACGCTCCTGGCGACCATCGGCACGGGAGGATATATTCTCAAGCTCTCTTTCAAAACTGCTTCTAAATATATCAACTTTGGTAGGTCATCTTTTGTGATATCTCTGTCTTGATTTCCAAGAACTGTTTGTATCCTGCATAACCAAACAAAGTTCTATAAGAATTTTGAAACACAACATATTCTTGTACCTATTTCTCGGATTAGTAGGTGGGCAGTTGGACCTATTTCTCGGATTAGTAGGTGGGCACTTGTACCTATTTCTTTCTCGAAGTAGTAGGTAGGCAGAGCTGTAGGAATAAGCTATAGGTAGTTCCAATTTACATAGTCGAGCCATTTCATTTGGAACTTAGTCGTTCTATTACTTGTGCAAACATTAGGCACTCAGGCCTGACACTAAGCAATTTAAACCCCATTTACACTATCTTTCATGCAACAGATTTCAAAGTTCTACGTTTGCGATGCTTTTTTTTTATGGATGGGAAATCATCAAATGAATCTGCACTGGGTACCCGAGCGGTAGAGATTGTCAGAGTCTTACTGACTAAAATTCACCCTTGTTCATCCAAATGCCCTTTGCGTTCTAGGGTCGCGGAATAATTCCGAAGCCCCAGACGTTAGCAATGCTTAGCATAAGTATAGTTTGATCAACCTATAAAATCTCAGTGCTGCGCAAAATGCCTATTCTCTTTGAGGTGTATTGGCAATGAGTTATGCATACTCCTTATAAATTCGTTCTTGCATGTCAGGATTGGATCCAACCAGAAGCAGAGTGTATGTCAGTGCTGTGGCTGTTGTGTCGTAAGCAGCTGCGACGATAGTGTCCAGGTGTTCCCTGACCTCATCGTCTGTGAAGGCAGCCTGCTTGTTTGCTAGATCCAGCAGTTGGTCTAGTAGTGGCTTGAATTTGTCTGAAATTTATTGCAATATATTTATTTAATAAATATTTTAACTTATTTTCATTCCTGTGATGATGTCATGTATATGTATCTTAGATATGCATATTGGTAAGTACATTATTACCTTGTGCGGTCTTCTTGTTTTTCTCCAGACCATAATTTGCTTTCAACTCCAATTTTCGTTTATTTATCACCTGAAACACAATGTTTACTTCACTATACGGTTCAATTAAAATTAACGACAATTTTTAGAGACTGAGCTGCATATTTTGTTTCTTTATTATTATTTTAAGGAAAAGGATCGGTTTTACGAAAAACCTTTTCATTTGGTCTGCATTTTTTATTGGGTAAGTCGAACCTTATTCATGATATCCTTCGTGGTTTTCATCAGCTTGTCCTGTTTGCTTTTCAAAGAACTCCAGCTGAACGTGTAGGGCAAGTGCAGCCAGACTTTTTTAAGTCTTTCGATAAATAGAGCAAATAAGTCTTCTGTTGCTAAGACGTAATCTTTATCCAGCAAACCTCGATCTTGTTTTTTAAGACCTAATGAAGTTTCTGTAAAGATAGAACAAATGTTATATGAGTCAGCAGACCATAAACAAATCACTTCTTATACATTTTCTTAACTCGTTGGTTTATGCATGTAAAAATAAATCACACACAATATTATTGGACATTTTTAATAGGCATAGGTACATACGTTGTGCATGGTATCGGATGTAAAAGAATAGCAGCATCCCGTCACTTCCCGTGGGTGTCGTAAGAGGTGACTTAGGTACCAGAGAATTGGGAGCAGCATTATCTGTGTATTGCAACAGCTACACTGCGATCGCCAAGCGTGGCGATTATGGCAAACCCCTTTTGGGGAGGCCTGTGTCCAAAGGTGGACGTCTTTCGGCTGATATGACGATGATGATGAGGTACATACGTGCTCTTTCTGTTGCCATACAGAATAGAGTCAGCAACTATGTTTGTGCACAATTAATGATATCTCCAGCGTCCGCAAGTTCGGTCAGGGCGCATTTCTATTTTCTTTTATTTCGATAGGAAATCATCAAATGACTTCTGCCGCTAGACATTACGAGGAACTCGGATCCGTGTCCCTCCTAATGCCCTTTGCTTTCCAGGGCCGCGATGAGTCTTTCGAACAAATTTCACAACCCTGGAAGGATTCCGCAACCCTGGCTGGATCTGTGTTACTTACGGCAAACAGTTTTCAATAAATGGCTGACCAAGTATCGCTGCACATTGAAAGGGTCCTTTCCAGCTTCGATAGCCAGTGAAGACACCATACCACGGGCTTGCGTGTTGTATTCAGCCACAAACGTGTTCAACACTTGAAGGTTGAATGCTGGATTCAAGGCTCTGCGGTGTGTCTTCCATGTCGATACTGTAACAAGTTTGATTTAAACAAACTTTTTTTTCTTTTTTTTTTCAGTGATGGGAAATCATCAAATGACTTCTTCCGCTCTGGGTGGAGCGGAAGGGCGTGTCAGACTCTTACTGACTAAAACGCATCCGTATTCCTTCTAAAGCCCTTTGCGCACCGCCAGCGCTGATTCTTTCGAACAAATTCCGCAACCCTGGCAGGTGATTTAAAAAACCTAAGATCTGATTTTTTGGGTTTTTGTAAGCCACAATGTGAGAAGTAGCCTGATTACTCATAGAAGAGGTGTACCTGAATAGTGACTTTTGCCATTAAAGAAGTTTGGCCAATCTATTTCTATGTCTGAACTAAAGTTGAATAGGCCACAGGCGTGAAGCCGCGGGAAAAACCCATGTGTTATTAAATGATTAGAATATTACAGATTTAACTTACAGCTAGCTGTAACCAGTCCGCTGTTGTACATTTCTTTCGCAAAATTGTAGAAATATGGTTTCTCTAGACATGTGTTAGCTACAGTAAAACTATCATCTGGGTCTGTAATTACTGAAAAATAAATAAATAAGTATTGATTAGTTTGAGACGATTTTGTTTCGATTATATAATATGCACCTTTATCATCAAACAGGAAGGTAGGTATTAATTGATGATTCGTATGAGCACGTATTATGTAAGTGACCACGACATGACTACAATTTGGAAAATTACTCTTGTTGTTTTCTTATACCGGATATCCTAAAGCAAGAATTGAATTTGACGCCATTTGTGCGGTATATTTACCGCACAAAAGGCGTCAAATTCAATTCTAATGAAAAAAAAAAACGTGTGCGTCTCGGGACGCCCGACAGAAACAACAAAATCACAGTGTCGTGCCACGCCGTGTGCGGCAGGTGACGCAACTGTAACACTTTACTCGAGAAACACTTCTTCATTAAACAACTAAAACAACATTATTTTTGGCAGTGACAGTACACAAAAACGACCTATTGTTTCGGTNAACACTTCTTCATTAAACAACTAAAACAACATTATTTTTGGCAGTGACAGTACACAAAAACGACCGACGGAGATCAAAATTAGTTTTATCTACGGTACCTGTCAACTCTGTGACAACTCGCTCATTCAAAGGTCCGTCAATAATAATTAAAATAATGACGACAGTGCTCGTAAAAAGTTATGACCGCACGTTGGCATGCGACTAGAATAGTTAATGTATAATGGTTTGCTAAGCGCGGCCGCGTCTGTAAATTTAATTTCATTGGTCGTGGCGTTAATCAATTAAGTGATTTAATAATCTTTAATTGGGGGCAAAACTTCAACTAGGCTTCTAAATAAAACTGATTGAGGTTTCAGAGCAGATGACCTTTTGACGACATTATGTATTCTTATAATTATGTGACGTCACGATAAACCTACATTAGTTCCTATTTTACTGTTCCCTTCTTCTTATCTATTTGTTAAATGTGTGTACATAAACTGTTAAATAAATAAATAAACATTAACATGGGGGGGGGGCAGGTCAATGTTTAATTTAGGTTAATGTTGTTTGTTCTGCGGTTGAAACTGCTACTATTGAATGTTGGGATTTAGCTGACTAACTGGGCTTCTTCATTTCCCTGGGGCAATCCGGAGCCTGAACCTGATCTATCACCGGTCCTGTTAGGCACCCTCCCATCAGGCTAAAAGTACCAGGAATAAGCCACGAGCACTAAACATCTGTCTATACGCACACACGTGTGAACTATAATTTCGCCCTTATGGATAACTGTTCTCCACTGAGATTGAATGCCTTGACCAAAATTCGGCCAGGTGGAAGATTTCAAACTTTGTATAATGACAAATCACCGATAGCTCAAATACTATTTGATTTTTAATATCGGCGCAATACGGAAAAAGTATTTAAATAAACTCATTAGTCATATTGTCGTCATAATGATATCTCATTTGATCATAAAGCTATTAAACTAAATAGTACCTAGTAGTAACTAGTTCGTGTACACTGTTGTTTATTGATGTAAATTTAATATAATACTAACATTAGGCTAAGTTGTACAACTACTAACAATATATGGAAGTAATTCTGAAATAAAATATTTGAACTTGAATATAAAGTACCTAAATTACTTACAATAAACAGGATGTAGTCCAAACCGAATCTCGATGATACCACCATTATTCAGGCAGAAGTCAAATAACCTCTTTTCAAGTTCCCAAAAATCTGAAAAATTAGAAACTGCAATTTATTGACCGGGAATTAGGTTTAACACTTTCTGACGTGAATATTTTTTGTCAATTTACACACGGATATCTTTTAAAATTTCTGTCGATTTCTGACCCTATCTAACATTTTTTTCAAACATGCAAATGATTAAGTTTATTTATTTATTTAACATAAGCACAACGATTTGTATGGCGTCGCTCCGCAGTCCATGGCCCGCCTCTTGTCTTGCGCCGCATGCCACCTATACATGTGAGGACCTTATGGCTGCGTCAGCAAACGGTGTTGCCGTTACTGAGTACTGGGCCAAATATAAAATTTAATAAGTGTATTTGCCACCGACACGCTAAGCAAAAGCACACCATCGACTTATTTACAAATAAATATTTTGAAACAAAAGTTGTAGATTCTCATAAGTAAGAACATTCAAAAGTATACTTATAACTTACTACAAATGAGCTCTTCCCAGAATTTGACTCTTATTAGCGACACTTTCGGCTGATGTGAATAATACCTACAGGGTGTTTTTTTTTTGTCAAATAAACGGTTTCGTTTCCTAGCTAGGACTACTGATTTATCAAAAATCCAATGACTTTAATTTAATTTTCATCAAAATCGCCCTCTTGAAAAAACATTTTTTAAAGTAATAACATAAGGTCGACAACATTCAGCGTAATTAATGATCCATTTTTTTTCCTGAACACCAACCCCCAACGAAGGGCTATCCCACAAAGTGTGAGGAAGAAAATTCCAGAGGCGGGACAGTGAATGATCCATCGTAACGACTTAAGGCGTGAAGAAGAAAACGAAGGAGAAGAGATGCTTGAAAGCGCAAGGTTTCAAGCTGTACAAGTCAGAATAAACATAACATGGGCCATTGTAGCGAAAAGTTGCCCCCAAGGGGGCGTTCTTCCGCCACTACTATGGAACCTCGTTGCAGATAACCTAGTTAAAAGACTCAAAGATAAATAATACTTTACCATTGGCTACGCTGATGACATAACCATAATAATAAACAGAAACACGAAAACACGCTATGCAACCTCATGCGCCAAGCCTTGAAAATAGTAGAGGACTGGTGCAAAGAATATCAGCTAGCAGTGAACCCTAACAAAACTGAATTTGACCTCTTACCAAAAATAGGAAGATGCCAGCACTAGAATTACCTCGGTTCTTCGGAACCACCCGAAGCCTTTTAACTGAAACCAAATACCTGGGCATCTATCTGGACAAGCAGCTGAATTGGGCAAAACACACTGAATACACCACCACAAAAGCCAGTACATATATGCATGTGACAATGCAAACGCATGCTAGGTGGAAACATTAGTCCCAATACACCACAGTTAATAGACCTGTCAATAGTATGGCTCTCTAGTCTGGTAGGCCAGGACCGACTTGAGCACGGCACAGAAAGACCTTGAAAATCTGCAATGGCTTGCCGGTGTCGCAATCACTGGCAGTATGAGAACTGCACCCACTGCGGTCCAGCAGGCTATGCTGGGACTAATACCGCTATACCTTATGGTGCTGGAGAAAGCGGCCCTAGCAGCTTTCAGGTTCAGCATATCTGGTACTTAAGGAACAGACTCCAGAATCAAGCACACACGCATCATAGAAGATGCCGTCAAACGACAACCGATGATGACATCACCCAATGACAAAGCTTAAAAGACGCACTATTTCCAAAAGCACTTCATCATATTGCTAACACAAGAATTGGATGATCACTCAGGTCCCAAAGAGCTGAGAATCTATACTGACGGATCAATAACAAGTGCCGGAACTGGAGTTGGAGTTTACAAAATCAAAATATCCAGTCCGCTAGGAAAGCTTAACACCGTCTATCAGGCAGAACGCGTGTGCAATGTCCAAGCGGTCCATGCCATAGAAGCAAGGAGAGTCTCGGTCACTCATATTCGTATACTAGAGAAAATCTTATCTCCGAAACTACTGCGCCAAAAATTTTGAAAAAATACAGGTACCTATAGATTACAGAAAAATCTATAAGAAGTCAGTCAGTAGCATGTTAAAAAAGTATTATTCGTTCGGAACCCTTTGCACGCGAATCCAACTCGCACTTGGCTGGTTTTTTTTTCAAAAATGTTGTTGACAAGCGAACACAAAAAACGGGCTAATTGCCAGTAGTAGTGGTACCCCTTTTTTTAGATGGGTTTGCTCTTCTAGTCTAGGTCAGAGGTGAAAGAGATAAAGTTGGCGATGGAACGAGATGACCCAGAAGAAGCCTGTTCACTCTAACTTAAAAGAGATTAGGGTTGAATGTTTCCGGAAACATAGACGCAGTTCCACTTCTTTACTGTGCGCATTATAAAACCGCTTGTAACCATGGGACGAACTAGGAAGTCCAAGTGTGTCTTCGAATTTCACTTTTTATATATACGTCTGTACCAAATTTCATCAAGATCCGTTTAGCCATTCTAACGTGATTGAGTAACATACATCCATCTATCCATTTAAAAAATCCAAACTTTCGCATTTATAATCTTCTTATTTATAAAATTCTCGTGTCACAATGTTAGTTACCATGCTCCTCCGAAACGGCTTGACCGATTTTTATGAAATTTTATATGTATATTCAGTAGGTCTGATAAACGGCTACTATAATACCCCTAAGTGATTAGGGTGGTCCACGGGTGGTCCACCCATAACATTTATTTTTATACAATTTTGATATAAAGTACCTAAATACGATGTTAGTACTTTAATTGTTTTTTACTCTCGGCGGTCGATAATTGATCATTTACCACTCGATCAGTTATTCTATACTATTTATTAGAAAAATAAATAGAATTGTAAAAATGTTTTAGTGTTGGGAAGCTTATTTATTGAGGGAGGCTTTAGGCTATCTACCATCACGCTACGGCCAATAGAAGCCGAGCAGTCATGAAAAATGTGGCGCAGACGAAGTTGCGTGGGACAGCTAGTATTAATATAGTATTAAGTATACATAGCGGTTCTACACGTACGTTCATGTTTGATGTGCAAGTNAGCTAGTATTAATATAGTATTAAGTATACATAGCGGTTCTACACGTACGTTCATGTTTGATGTGCCTCATGACCTCTCATCAAACTAAAATTAAGCTTAGTGAATCTTGCTCTTCAAACATTTTGGTTCCATTTCGAGCAATAAGTCATAAGCAGTGATCGGAATTGGCTGAGTATATTTACCTTACATTATTATATTATACCTAAAACTTGTAGAACACAGACAAAACTGGGAGACTTCCTTATATTTTTTTTTTTTTACCAGTAACTTTACCAGAACTAACAGTAAAATTACGTGAATTTAAACATCTTACTAATTAATTATTAATTGAATTAAAGTCTTTTGCTTAAACATTCTTCCTTAGAAAATTTTTCACGTGGTTCTACATTTTTAATAACTTAAAAATATTTAGTTATAAGGATGTCTCCGATTTTTGTCTCTGTTCTACAAACTGTAAATATACTCAGCCTATTCCGATCACTGGTCATAAATTACGTTCGATCTTGTTTGAGTGAAAGTAAAACGTCAAGCGTGTACGCGCGTGTGGACTTAGCATTAGATTGATCGATGGTAACTTACATACAGGATCTCCGGCTAGCTGATAGGCGTGTCCTATTAACGGCAAGGCGCCAGGGAACATCGGGGGCGACGCATGTCTCGGCTTCATCCAGGTCCAGATTGCGAACACCACACACCATGTTGCAACCAACACTGTGAGAAACATGGTAGTCACACGATCAAACGCTGAGCTATGCAAATTGAATGGATGCTCCTATTATTTTTATACACAATGGGTACTAGAAGATTTCGTTGTATGAAAGCTTAACGTCTGTTTGTTTGTGTGTAAAGGATTTTATTATGACGACGACACGGTTGGTGCAGTGGTTGAGCGATTGACTGTTGTGCTGCGTGTCGCGGGTTCGATGCCCGCACGGAACAAATATATATAATTATATATATAAATTCATTTTATATTATCCATCCATCCAATTAATGATATATTATCCATGGACCCATTTAGGGGGCAAGGGCATTACCTGCCCTCCGCCGACACCCGGTGCGCCTGCTACGGGCCGGGAGATTACTCGAAATCTCCCTCTCCCTTTCCGCTGCCTCTATCTGCGACATGAAATTTTCGCAGATCACTGCGTCCCACGACGCACTGCCGACCATGGAACGAATCACAGTCGGTAGCGACAGGTCGCTTCCAACTTCCAGCATAATCTTACCTTACCTAACGCAGACGGGAAGTAAATGTTGATACCATGTTGTTTTATTTACTTATGTTGTCGGTGCGCCGTCCAGCAGGACAAATAGACAGCAAGGTTCCCTATTTCATTTTGCCTTTTATTTTACATTCAGGGTCAAAAATAAGTAGACAAACAGACTTTTCAAAATGATCAACTCTATAATAAATTCATGTATGAGACAACCCTTTAAAAAATACGCAAATTACCCACATAACAACACGTGCCACCATTTTAATTTTAAAATGGTGGCACGTGTTGTTATGTGGGTAATTTGCGTATATTGCGTACAATAGGTCAGGAACAAAGCTTAAGGAGTAGGTAGGTATTTACCTACCTACTCCTTAAGCTTTGTTCCNTGTATGAGACAACCCTTTAAAAAATACGCAAATTACCCACATAACAACACGTGCCACCATTTTAAAATACCTACCTACTCCTTAAGCTTTGTTCTTGACCATTAATAATATGGTCATACACGCGCACCGATTCTAAATACATGTGAAAGACCTCAAGGGTCATGAGATCCTATATAATTATCTCACAACGACGATACTGGTATTATTAAGTAGGTAGGTACTAGGTTCAAAAGCCATACAAGTGTTTCTCCCGACTGTACCAGAAGGCGGGTATAATCTTTTTCAACTGGAAAACGAATGTCTATTTCTTTGACACTCTAAAACCTAAACGGCTTAGTACATTTAACACATAATATAATTAAATTCTGCTATAGCTATGTCTTGATCGAACTGAGTGACACTAATTAACCTATACATACGAATTTTGAAAAAAAACACGGCGGAATTTTGAACACCCCTAAATTTTCTTTTCAGAGTAATCGTGAAAAACTAATAATGACACCCTGTTTTGCTTCGGCCAGTATCGTACCAAGTTTCACGTAAATTGGCCCCAGGAATACAATTCTTTCATACAAACTTCAACACCGCCAAAATCGACTTTTGGGGGTAGTCGTAAAAATCTAAAAATGACATCCCTTTATATTTACCTCGGCCACTATTTACCAAGTTATTGTATGTAAGTATAGAAAAATATTGGCCTAAGGAATAAGATTTCACCCCCTAAGGGAATAAAGTTTTTTAAAACCCTTTCTTATCGGATACATACTTCATATTATACGGGGAGAATTTTTAAAGTGTACATGGATGACCAATTCCAAAAGTATGAGGAATATTAAAAAACACTGAAAGGAGTCTCGAGTCCGATTTTGATGATAATTAAAACTGCATCAAAAGATTTCCATCCACGCACACTTTAAAATTCACCCCAATAAATAGACGGACAAATTTTCAGAAATCATTCGTCATCACCTAAATAAGGACAATGGTAAAAAAAAAATAAGAAAAACGCATTAGATACTTGCAGCTACTAGCAAGACACACTAAAAAGATTTAAAATGAGGTCTTTTTTTTTTCTTTCTTTTTTTTAGGTCAAAATAAAATCACTTTGATCAATGCTTTTTGTGCTAAGATATCTTTGGTTAGACTGAACGCTGTGTTAAAATTTGTCCATCTATTTTAGTGGGATCTTATATAAGGAATAGGCCCTCCGTATTTAGCCTGGCCGTTGATCCATCAGTAAATCAGGACAAAACATGTTTATGTATTGAGATAGGTACCTTAAAAAATGTAGATGAGTCAGTCAAGAAAAATAAGGAAGGACACTAGTATGCAAATCTGGTGGATTTTATTTCAAATCATGGTGTTAGTTCAAGTTCAGGCCGTAAATTAACTTGTTAAGTTAAACTACTATTAGCTTAATAAAAATAATTAACTGCAATGCAATTATGTTCAGCTAAATGATTTTATCTTACACGTGATGCAATTACCTATAAATAATAAATTATGATAAAGATACCTACACACATTTAACATAGTTATATTTAAACACAATTATTGTCAATAATCGAAATATACAAACAATAAATTTATTTATTGGACACTTTATTGTATAATCATTGTGTTTAATATACGGAAATTGATACTAATGAGGCTGGCCTGTTGGTCTAGTGGTTAGTGACCCTGACTGCTAAATCAGAGGTCGTGGGTTCGATTCCCACCCAGGACAAATCTTTGTGTCATTTGTTCTGTGTCTGGGTGTATTGTGTATAATATGTATGTATTTAGAAATATATAAGTATGTTTATCAGTTGTCTGGTTGCCATAGTACAGGCTCTGCCTAGTTTGGGATCGGATGACCGTGTGTGAGTTGTCCCAAGTTAAGTTAATTCACGTCTTACTAAATAAATTCGATATCCATGAGTCAGTTAGTCACTACATGTTAAAAATAATGTCCACTAAAACCGGTTAACTGGAAGCCAAACCCAATATAATTGGGAAGAAGTTAGGAAAACATGTTATCGAAAATACTCCACCCTGTTAAGAACTAGGGTTGCCATAATTTTTTTTAATATAGGACCAATCTCTGATTTTAGATAGGACCTATATCGAGGACCTATCTCTGATTGTAAAATGAATAAACGAAGAGTACTACGGTCTTAAAAAAAGTGTATAGTTTAACTTTTTCAAAACAAACATTTCGTTCTTTTTAAAATTATTTTACAAACACTATAATTCTGTAGAAGCCGTGGTTTTCTTTTAACGCCACACTGCAGTTATGACAAAAAAGACAAAATCTCCTTCAGTTTTCGCTGAAATGGCAATATTTCATCCAGTTCAAAGTCTGTGTCAAAGTGAATAAAATGTTTTAGCGTTGGTAGGCTTTTGTAGACTAAAAAGTAGGCACGCGTATGCAATGAAAGAGAAGGGACCTNTGGTTTTCTTTTAACGCCACACTGCAGTTATGACAAAAAAGACAAAATCTCCTTCAGTTTTCGCTGAAATGGCAATATTTCATCCAGTTCAAAGTCTATGTCAAAGTGAATAAAATGTTTTAGCGTTGGTAGGCTTTTGTAGACTAAAAAGTAGGCGGAGGGACCTATTATGCGTGGAGGCACGCATAATAGGTCCCTTCTCTTTCATTGCATACGAAAGAGAAGGGACCCATTATGCGTGCCTCCATAATCACTATTACTATAGTTTGCCTGCAACTTAGTTCACTTGGCTTAATTTGACACGAAAATGAATTTGGAGTCCATTTTTTTAGGGAGAGTATTCACCAACTGTAACTCATTTTCTAGTTCATCATTTATGAACTATCTCCATGCATCACCTTCAAGAGCCGCTTCGTTGAAGAAGGTCAAATAAAGGAAAAGGTTATTCTATTATATATTATATTTTTGAGTTATATATATTTTTTTTTGTATGTTTTTATTAATTTCTCGCCACAATGCACATTACATTATACAGGTTTTCACAGGTTTCTATGTTCAAAGTTCAAGTCAAATGTGCAGGTTAAATACCGCGCTATAAGTTAAGGCCAACGCAGGTGACTGACCTGTTGGCCTCGTACACTGTTGTGTACGAGGCTAGAATAATAAATAATATAAGTAGTACGAGTTAATTACTATAACGGATTGTTGGAAATAACCAACACGTACCACAGAACGGGATGCCTCCACAGCGACAATCTATAAATGTTTAACGAAAAATACAGTAGACAGTAATGATAAAGGTATCGTCATATCGATTATTTAGATTTATACGAGTTAAGTTAAGTTTTATGTGTAATTTTGAAAAATATAATTAAAAACTGATTAAATATTCCATATTTGTTTTATTTCACAGTATCCCTAATAAGAAAAACGAAGACTCTACTCAATCGCGAGATATGCAGTCTCAGGGAACATTTCCTAGCTGTCGACGTGGGTTTTCATCGAAATGTAGTGGCGGTGGACAAGGGACTTACCCCGCTTTCCTTGGCAAATGAGAACTGGCGCAATCCTGCGATGCTAGACACTAACGATCGCAGGACGGTATGGCAGTTCTGAAATGCTTGGCCTATTATTGATCTCACTACTTTTATAGGCCGAATTTTGATCTTGGCCTTTTTTCACATTTTTTTGTTTTTTCGGGGTAACATATTACATAAAAGAACTTATATATGTATCTATTTTAATGCCGAATTCGTCACTTAAAGAAGTACGCAGCTTAAACATAAATCTAAACATACATACAAATTATGAGATCCATTTTAAAGTTATTTAACTAAAACACTAAAAAAATAATCAATTTTTTTATTACAATAAAAACTAAATAAGAGCTACTTTACCATATGAAGACAACATGAAAGAAAATACAAAATCAGATTTATTTAATTAATTAATAAATAAAAGATACTCAGTTTAAAATAGATGAGGTTATTATACGTAAAACGACTTCAATAAACGTGATCAAAATGTTATGAATGGTAGGGGACCATAAGTTTTTTACGGAGTTGGTGAAATGGGTCGGCAAAGATGGCAATGTTGCTGCTACTGTGGATTATATTATAACTAGCTTTTGTCCGCGACTTCGTACGCGCATATCCTTTGTTTTCCAGCCCCCGAAGGAATTTCCCGTCCCCGTATAGCCTTATGCCTTCCTCATGAATGTGGCTATCACGAGCCACGACTAGCTTGCTTCGTAACAGACGTGACAATAGCCAACTTTGCTTTCACACATCAAATACCTACTACTTTAATAAGTAAAAGTGATTTTTGTATGGCTCCTAAAGAATACATAACAAAACTTACGACAAAAACACAACACACTAGGTGCAAATTATAAAATAATTAGTCGGTTTTTTTGTTGTTTCTTCGTATTTTAACACCAAATTTCGAAATAGAGTAATTGCATGCAATTTTTTTTATTTACAAAATGAAATACTTATTACCTCTAGTAAACAAATATGATTTTTTAAAATACCTTCATTGGCGACGAAGTTATAAAGCTTCAAAGATGACAATCAGAAAGAAAAGTCTGATACGAACTCAGACGTCAAATACTATGACGCTAATACAGCTGCCATAGAAAACAGCGTCTTCGCGAAAGGGACGACAGATACATTTGTTTAAAATAGTTAAATTTCCTTTGTTTTCCGATCAGTTTTGATTGATTTTCTTCTTTAAATAATAAATATTTTAATAATGCATATTCCCTATTAAAGTTATTTTATACTTTGTAGTGTTTTTTTTTTTAAGTCGGTTGTATTTTTTGTAAAAAAGTTTTTTTATTTTTTAGTGGTACCTAGTCCACACCTATAGTAGGCGCCAGATAAATGTGGAATAAAGTATATTGACCTTTCCCTAATAACTGTTCATAGGTACCTGAACAATTAAATATGAATCGTTTTTCATTATTAGACAATGTTAAGGATCACGAGAGATGATGATTCGGGACAGCTTTGTGTCATTAATTCCGTTTTTCAAATTAAAAATGTCAATAATTGTAGGTGGGTCAATGACCGTTATTCCACGATTATC
>NDFZ01001950.1:0-15744 GCA_002192655.3 Mamestra configurata | reverse complement strand
CAAGAAGTTACTACAGTACAACAATATTTCGCAAGTTATCTTTAGGACCCATGTTATATGGGGCCAGCCAGCCATAAATAAGTAACAAATCCAGAGTCCGGGTGATTACAGAGAAATTCAACATACATACATAAATAAACACTTTGCTCGACCTGGGAATCGAACCTAGGACCTCATATTCAGCAGCAACGCTTGCAACCACTAGCCCTATGAGGCAGTTCGGTTCTCTATTACACACCAAAGATACCGGTCCATAGTCGATCACAAACACTTCATCATCATTTCAGCCGAAAGAGGTCCACTGCTGGACATAGGCCTCCCCCACATGTCACCTCTTGATGCTTGGTCTTGTGCATCTCGCATCCAGCGGATTCCCTCGGCCTTCACCAGGTCATCAGTCCACCTTGTGGGAAGCCTTCCAGCGCTGCTGCTGCTAATCCAGAACTTTTCGACCCCATCGACTATATTCTGTAGGAAGAGGTAGCTAGTGCCCACTGCCACTCACATAAGTTTGGCGATTTTTCGGGCTATCAATTTAATTCAATTCAATTTAATTATGACTCATTTGTTAGTACAAAAATTGTCCTATGTTAGTAATTAAGATAATTTTATCCACATCCTAAACAAATGTATAATATAGGTACACAGCGGCAATATTGTCCGTCGCTTCACCGCGGCTGCACGATTCCTATGGAAATGCTGCACGTTGTTAGTTAATCTTGGTTCTCTTGCGAATATTTTCATTTCTGATTCAATCGCTCAAGGTGAAATGAAAATCAAAAGTCATTTATATTCAAATAAGGTGTTAAGCCAGCACTTTTTGACCGTCTAAGTTTTGCATTAAGACAGTCTCCCAAAACGCCCGTCACCACTTCCTAGTGTTGTAGCTGGGAAGTTGANGTCCACCTTGTGGGAAGCCTTCCAGCGCTGCTGCTGCTAATCCAGAACTTTTCGACCCCATCGACTATATTCTGTAGGAAGAGGTAGCTAGTGCCCACTGCCACTCACATAAGTTTGGCGATTTTTCGGGCTATCAATTTAATTCAATTCAATTTAATTATGACTCATTTGTTAGTACAAAAATTGTCCTATGTTAGTAATTAAGATAATTTTATCCACATCCTAAACAAATGTATAATATAGGTACACAGCGGCAATATTGTCCGTCGCTTCACCGCGGCTGCACGATTCCTATGGAAATGCTGCACGTTGTTAGTTAATCTTGGTTCTCTTGCGAATATTTTCATTTCTGATTCAATCGCTCAAGGTGAAATGAAAATCAAAAGTCATTTATATTCAAATAAGGTGTTAAGCCAGCACTTTTTGACCGTCAAAGTTTTGCATTAAGACAGTCTCCCAAAACGCCCGTCACCACTTCCAATGGCGCAAAAACGCCCCAGCAACACATCTATGTGTTAAGAGATTGAAATTATTACGCCCTTTGGGTGTTTTAAGCCTTCTGATGAAGCCATTTCACAAACACTTCATTCACATAAAATAAAACATGTCAATTTGAAATATACGACAGTCAGCACCTCTACTAATTGGTTCAATCAATAGCTTGACGTCGAACAATAAAAATTACGCTTCGACCAATTACGTCTGACCTGGCTTTCTGTTTGATTGAAAGCGATTGGCTAATGGAATGTATGGATCGTTATGCAGCACGGCTCTGCAATTACTGGTTGAAATATGTTTCGGATAATTGGTTCGGTCTGTGATGAAAGATGTAGCAGATTTTGAACGGCAGGAATAAAATTGGAGAAATATATTTTTGGTTTTTGGGGTTCTGTAACGGAAGGGTAAACAATATTGAACCATACTTCTAAGCTTCCGCTGTTCGTGCGTCTGTCTGTCAGCGGGCTATATCTGTGACTATAATAGTGGGTTCACCTAACCGTTATAGATAGACATTTTGAAACACACTGTAAACAACAAATAATATTCTTAAAGGGGGCCTGCATTCTACAAGCAACGTGAGTTTTCGTTTTATGGTACGGGACATTCGTGTGCGAGTCCGACTCGCACTTGGCCGGTTTTTTGCCTGTCATTAAAATAGGGATGGGGGAATGTGAGACTGGTATGTAAAATGTGAAGGGTTGCGGAATTTGTTCGAAAGAGTCACCGCGGCTCTGGAACGCAAAGGATTTTAGGTTCCTCCTGGATGGGTTTTAGTCAGTAAGAGTCTGACACTACCGAAGGAGTCATTTGATGATTTCCTATCCATAAAAAAGGTAAAATGTGAAACGTAGGTAAAACTAATGCCGCAATTTGGTAGGCAGGTACTTTTTCATTATTTTGGTACTTACAATTACTTTGCTTGAAACTTGCAAAACTTAACTTTTTCATGTTGAGTTCTTTACTGTGTTGTGTGTGGTGAACTAGAGTCTCAGAAAGAGTCAGGTATGATGTTTATTTATTTATAAGTTTCTGTAGTCCAGTTTGAAAGTTTTGGCTACCAGTGAAATAACGAGCATTTGTAGATACATAAAATAGNACAAACTAGTTCCTAAGACGTGAGCGAGTGAGACAAAACAAAGGCGTAATAAGTGATGTGTACGGGTTGGAACTATATTGCAATGACTTGTCGATTGGTTTGTTTGCTAAGTTTCTAAAATAACAGATGCAACGTTACAAAGGTCCTATTAAAATAGATGGACAAACTTTTAGAAATCATTCAGACCACCAAAATAAGGACAATGGTAAAAAATATATAAGAAAAACGCATTAGATCCTTATTTACCAGAAAAAAATGTACTAGCGAAAATACACAAAAAATGTTGGTTACCCAATGCATAAACACATCCATGTTTTTGTTTATCTTATAATTCTTATACTACAAATGAACATACGCACGGGACCACATCAAGTACCTACCCATAATGAATGTGTTGATTCTAGTGTGCCGAAAAAAATATTATTTTATGTCAAAATAAAATCACTTAAATCAGTATTTTTATGCTTGGATATCTTTGGTTCGACGTTCTGAACGCTGTGTTAAAATTTGTCCACAAATTAAATTGGACCTTATAAATGTCACCGGAAAATTGCATACTCCGTAAGATTGTAAAATATCGCGTGAAATTATAAACTATTTTTTCTAAATAAGACACAGATATATTGGAAACTATTGAATTTGGATGGGATTTATTGTATACAAAACGATTTTATTATAATATGTCGAGAAATTATAATCTAATAAAGATTTATTACAATCTTACGGATTCTGCAATTTTCCGGTGACATATATAAAACTTCAAATTTTTATACTCACAAAAATGAGTCAATATTTTACAAAGAAGGTAGTGATGTAGCGAGGAATTTTAAACTATTTAATCAAAACACTGAAACACATAATGCACCATTTATTTCAACATCAATAAATACAACTTTATTTTATGTGTTACTAACAATTATACAGATTATATTTACAAGTTAAAACATAGTTATATGTACATTTTTGGCAAGATATCTCTGACTAGAGTATTACAAGACTGGCTGTTCTAAAAAGGGTGGGACTTGGGAGTCATATAGTTAAAGCTGAGAACTAGCGACAAACATTTATTGACGTAACGTAGGTACTTGCACTGTGTAAACACTCGCTAGCAAGTCAATTCTGTGATAAAATTTAGTCACGTTTCCATTTGCGTCATAATTCCTCGAGGAATACTGGACCTAGAGTGACTACGTATACAAGCCAGCACATCCAATCTACAACAATCTGTCAAACTTTAATAGATTTTCAACTTTATCGCTAAAGAATTAGAATCAAGGTTGATAGGGAATATTTGACAGTTTCGGGTAGCCCGATGTGCTGGCGTCTATACATATTCTTGCATGTTACTGTGAGATAGGATGTGAAGCCTACAGGTGGTAACTGTGCATACGTGAACACAAGTTGACTTGCTACGAGTGTTTTCATGGTACGAGTAAGTTGCGGAAGACTTTACAGAGCTTATTGAAGTTTTGGAGAGCTAGCAGTCCCAGTAGACACATATTTAACTACTTTCTCTGTTATTTGTGGTAAGAAATAAATAAATTATTATATTTAAAAATGTTCAAGTCGTTTCGGATAGCATGATTTGGATTTGAAATCTATATATTCTTAGAATTTCAAATGCATTTCCCAAGACTTCGCAAGAATATCGAAGTGTTATCAGCAGTAATAAACTGAATAGGAAGCGAAATGGACGTCTTTTAGAG
This sequence comes from Mamestra configurata, assembly GCA_002192655.3. Classification (NCBI taxonomy): domain Eukaryota; kingdom Metazoa; phylum Arthropoda; class Insecta; order Lepidoptera; family Noctuidae; genus Mamestra; species Mamestra configurata. Next base: position 11,541 of record NDFZ01001950.1, on the reverse strand, counting down.
TTCATCTGTTTGTCCGAAAATATTACAGTATCCTTTGGTTTTAAGCCGTCTAACGGCCGGTCTCAATAACGTATCTACCTTTGACCAACTGTCAAATTAGCTACCAACAGTAGCTGAAACGTCATGTTTGCCTTTCTAACATGACAGTTGGTCAAAGGTAGATACGTTATTGAAACCGGCAGTAAAACATGTGTGTTGTGCGTTTAGCAGTTAGGTATTATTTTTTGCAGCTCAAATGGTACATATTTAAACAAGATAACATTATTAAAAAGCTTTTTTTTATATTTTACTACGACCATAAAATATGTTTAGTTTTTTTAACGTGTTGCTTTGATGTGTGTACGCAGATACAATGTGCCAAATTGAAACGGATTTTCATACATTTTTAAACATTCTCTAGATACAATGCCGAACATACATATTTTCAGATTTTCTAACATTAGGATCTAAATTACAATACGATTTAAAGTAACACAGTCGTGCGTACGTAGCTAGTCCATTTATTACCTATTTACACAATCATACATTTATTGCTTCGCTTTGTTAAAGGAACATCACAACCACAGGGTAAAATTAGGTGAAGATAGAAAATCTAGACATGTTTACATAGGATTCTAACTCTTATCTCAGTTACATAAGCTTCCAATTTCAGTGTTTAAATGCAACAGGTAGCTGGAATTAGAACAATGTAAGGGTCAGAGAGTTTTGTTGGCTTTGCCCGGGTTATGCCAACAATTACCTACATTGTTCGGGTAGTGTTGATACATGAAAAGTTTAGGGCAGTGTGTTTGGGCTCTTAGTTTAGCGATACAATGAAAAATGATTAAGCTATGTTTAGATTTGGTTGTGCAGAAAATATCTTTACGTTTATATGTCAAATGTGAAAAGAGTTCAACTAAAAAAACAACAACTATTGGACTTTTCATCAGATTAGTTAAATTTGAATTTAGAGATAAATACATCGCAAATGAAATTTTTACTTTGGCAGTGTGTATTTTAAGTTGACTCTTAACTGACTATTAGTATTAAAAAGGCCCTAAAAAGGTATGGCTTGCCAAGAAATTTAAACATGGTTTTGTATGACACAGAGTCTATTGTTTCAAAATTTGATATTTATCTCAAAATCCAAATTAAAATATAGGTATGATCTCTACAGTTGGGAACTGACCCACCTTTATGTTACGCTGTGTCCTAAAATCCGTGTAAAACAAATCACATATGCATCACGTTCGTGCTCGTTTCCACGTACTGACTGCACGAATGCTCGCTTTGCATGTTACATTATACCCCGTAACACCGGTCAGTGAACAAAGGTGGGTCTTTCTTCAAATGACAGTATGTAAAATACTGGTATTCAGTTTCATCGGGTTAGACTGGAAGCCGACCCCAATATAGTTGGGAAAAGGCTAGGCCAAGGGTTTCCAAATTGTGCGTCGCGACTCCCCGGGGCGTCGCAAACAAAAGAAATGGAGTAAAGAAAAACTGTGTTTTCCTATTTTAAAAGGTTTTATGCAAAAAAGACTATTTAAGATTTGTAGTTAAGTTTATAGTAGATATATTGTCGAACATATTGTCGTGACGGATTGTTAGAAGCCAGTAAATCTGACACCAGTCTTGCCAAGGAGTATCCGTGTCACCCAGTTAATGGGTTGTGGAGGTCGCAGCCGCTCCACGAAAAATACTGTTATTCAGCTGAATCCAGTTTGATTGGTAGCCGACCCCAATATAGTTGGGAGAAGGCTAGGCAGGCATATGATGATATTGTCGAACATATATCGACCTTAAGCACACATTTAATAAATATTTTCAGTGTATCTTAATCAGAAAAGCAAGTTCATCCAAGTATTTGATTCTACGTACTTTCTCGTTTTCCCAAACGGAGCTTACGTAGGTATATTTTTTTACAAGGGCGTCGCAAAAAAAAAAAACGTTAACACTCAAAGGGAGTTGCAGTATATAAAAGATTGGGAACCCCTGGGCTAGGCAGATGATTTCACTTGACATGGAAAAATGCTTCCTAAAGATGTTATATGAGGGTACTTATTTAAAAATGCGATATTTTTACAATAACAGTAATAATGTTCACATGGTTATGCATTTCCTATTTATTAAATAATTCAAATTGTCCTTTAAAATAATTTTCTAATTCAACGCTCGTGAAAAATTTGTTTTCGACAGAATAAGATTTTAATTTCTTTCAAATAAGTACTGGTCTTTTTGCGAACGTTTTTTATAGAATCCTTCCATTTTTATATAAGAGTGTCTTTAAGACACAGCTATATCATCTACCCAGACGGATTACATACATACGGAATTTTTACTAAAGTATTTCACAAAAAGAACCATTCGTTCTTTAAAAGTACTTTTAATTATACAAATACTACGTAGTTATATCAAACTTGAGCTCGGACAATAATTTTCAAAAGAATATTTACACATAATCACCACTTTAAAACGATGGCGCTGTATTAATCGCCATTTTGAAACGGTGATGTTGAATATGCATCACCAGTTCAAAATGGCGGATAAGTTGACGAAACCTGCTTTTCTAAAACTACTAGCAATGGGGAGTCAAGTTTTACACTTTATTAGGTTCAGGACATAAGCTTTTATTTATCGTTTTAAATAATTGAATTTTATATTCGTTGAGAATACAGAGTAGTTGCAAAAGAATTACAAACGTCAATGCGATTCTGTAAACATCTCACTATGTAAACTTAGGTGAAGTGAGCTGTCAATCCATACAAACAAGATGTAATGATAGTTCACTTCATGCTCACTGCACCTGAGAGTACACGGTGAGATTTTGACAAAATAGACCGGCTGGTCTATAGACCATGTAAACCATACACCAATTTTATTCTTCCTCTTGAAGTGGCATAGCCCATCACTTTATCGTTCAATCACAGCCATTTAGGACCTGTACCTTAATTGCATCTAACAATTCGATTCGAGTGGTTGTCTTTGACGCAGCCGTTTTTCTGAAACGCTTAATAGCTGCTCTCTTGTGGCCTGCTGGATATAAAGTTTCATCTGGTAAGAGGATCCTCAGAGGAACACCTGACCTAATCACTCTATCTCCAAAATGACAACCATAAGGTGTCGTCCCAATAGAAAGGGATCATCGCGCAAATTTGTGATCGTTCGGCAAACTGGAACATATCGTCGCACCAAAAGATCGTGTCTTCTGGTTTTGCAGAATAAATGATCGCGTTGATCGCAAATATAAAGAGGACACCTTAGTTTCTGCATATCTTCATTCACGTCATGCCGACAAGGACCCAATTTGTTCAATCAACCTACAGAATCTTCGGAAGGTCTTGCATACTACTCTACAAACAAAAAACAAAAGATATCACTAAAATCTTGAGCGAGTCAATTCACAAGTTCAGTCATAAACTACGTAGTAATCTCCCAGCTAGGTGCCACAGTGGAGTATCTTCCTGAAGGCCTTCCTGAACTCAGGGTTGAAGATGGTATAGATGACTGGGTTGAGGAATGAGTTGATGTAGCCCAGCCACGTGGTCAGGATGAACACGGTGACTCCTGGGGAGTAGGGGAGCCCGAACTTGGAGCACATGGCGTCCAGGACGGAGCAGGTGAAGAAAGGGGCCCAACAGAAGAGGAATACGCCTGGAAAAGAGAGAGAGTTACTTAAATACTGATATTTCACTTAAACAAATATTTCAGGGAGGTAGGAGGGGAGAGAGGCGGGAGGTTGTTAGTAGTGTAGTAAATGTTTTTCAAATAAAGTCTCTGGAAGTATTTCACTGATCACAAAAAATCTTTCACTGACTGAAAAAGTAAAGGCTGCTTTTTTGTATGTACCGAAAAAATAGACGGTTCCTGTGAGATAGATCTCAGTAGAGAAGCTGCGGGCAAAATATGGTATTAAATAGGCGTAGACTGAAATATGTCAAAAAAAGGATAAATATATGAGTACAAGGTGCAACAGATTAAACTCAAAACAAAACTTGAAAATGGGTTATTGAATTCGATATGAGTACTGGTGCTATAGTAAAAGTTGTTCATAATAATGAGTGCAATGATCCCGTTATAGGTGTTGCGTTTAATCTTTGACACTCTGTATATGGGTTTTAGTTTCATATCCGTTGTTGTAGCTCTAATCTTGTATCAATTTACAGATACTATTTGTGTGGTTACTTCTCTTTACAGTCCTTTGGTCCCTTTTCACATTCTTCCAGTGGCTGTTGTATGTTACAATCTAGCCAATCAAAACCTCACTATCAATCGTACTGACTGACTACTTTCTCTTAAACTGCTTGAGAATAAAACTAGGGGAAGAGCAAAGAAATCATGGAAGGACTATGTGAAAGATGATAGTTCTAGNTAGTTTCTGCATATCTTCATTCACGTCATGCCGACAAGGACCCAATTTGTTCAATCAACCTACAGAATCTTCGGAAGGTCTTGCATACTACTCTACAAACAAAAAACAAAAGATATCACTAAAATCTTGAGCGAGTCAATTCACAAGTTCAGTCATAAACTACGTAGTAATCTCCCAGCTAGGTGCCACAGTGGAGTATCTTCCTGAAGGCCTTCCTGAACTCAGGGTTGAAGATGGTATAGATGACTGGGTTGAGGAATGAGTTGATGTAGCCCAGCCACGTGGTCAGGATGAACACGGTGACTCCTGGGGAGTAGGGGAGCCCGAACTTGGAGCACATGGCGTCCAGGACGGAGCAGGTGAAGAAAGGGGCCCAACAGAAGAGGAATACGCCTGGAAAAGAGAGAGAGTTACTTAAATACTGATATTTCACTTAAACAAATATTTCAGGGAGGTAGGAGGGGAGAGAGGCGGGAGGTTGTTAGTAGTGTAGTAAATGTTTTTCAAATAAAGTCTCTGGAAGTATTTCACTGATCACAAAAAATCTTTCACTGACTGAAAAAGTAAAGGCTGCTTTTTTGTATGTACCGAAAAAATAGACGGTTCCTGTGAGATAGATCTCAGTAGAGAAGCTGCGGGCAAAATATGGTATTAAATAGGCGTAGACTGAAATATGTCAAAAAAAGGATAAATATATGAGTACAAGGTGCAACAGATTAAACTCAAAACAAAACTTGAAAATGGGTTATTGAATTCGATATGAGTACTGGTGCTATAGTAAAAGTTGTTCATAATAATGAGTGCAATGATCCCGTTATAGGTGTTGCGTTTAATCTTTGACACTCTGTATATGGGTTTTAGTTTCATATCCGTTGTTGTAGCTCTAATCTTGTATCAATTTACAGATACTATTTGTGTGGTTACTTCTCTTTACAGTCCTTTGGTCCCTTTTCACATTCTTCCAGTGGCTGTTGTATGTTACAATCTAGCCAATCAAAACCTCACTATCAATCGTACTGACTGACTACTTTCTCTTAAACTGCTTGAGAATAAAACTAGGGGAAGAGCAAAGAAATCATGGAAGGACTATGTGAAAGATGATAGTTCTAGAAAGGGGGTGACTACTGTATGGACGAAGAAGAAAATACCCCGAAAGTAAAAAATTGGGATAAAGGAGGGGTCTCTAAACTAAAACTCACCTAAAACGATAGCAAGAGTCTGTGTCGCCTTCTTCTCTTTCTTTGCGAAGGACTTGGCCCTCAGCTTACCAGCCCTGTTGGCTCTGAAGATGGTGAACCTGGCTGCAGATGCTGCACTTCTGAACCGCCTCCGAGGAGTCGAGATAAGGGAGCTGTTGCTTATCCTGCTTAGCTTCTTTCTGGGGAAGAAGAAGAGGTTTTTTAGTAGGTGTTTCTCGTTGAAGAGGTGCGGCACGCGATTTGCTGAGACATCGTAAAATTAAGTCTAGGTAAAAATGCTTTTTATAGAATTACATGGCTCATATTAACCAATTCAAAGAAGGTCTTAATGTTGGTACAGCCGACCGCACGCCGGTGGTTACCGTTGATCTTCCGGTGACCTAGTGTAGTACTGAGTTTCAATAGAATAAGAGGATAGCTTATATTGGTTTCTTTGTGGTACAGAGAGTAAAGTCCCGCATACCTCCACTGAAATGGGAGGAAACTCCTACCAGACAGTTGTTGTGTCTGGTGGGCACCTGCCCGATAGTTGATATTCGAACTGTTGTATATGTTCAAATCACACGGAGAACTTTGTTTGCGCGATGCAGGATTGTAGGTTGGTAGTTTTTCGCTGACAGGATAGATGGCGTTGCGGTTCTTTTTGTTGCCGTACAAATTTCGCTTATTAGTTTTTCATGTGGCGGCATTGATGCCGCTACATCTTTACCACACTTATAAGCACAAAAAGTGATAGGTACCAAAACATATCAAAAAGATTGATATTTTTTGGTACCTACCTATCACTTTTTGTGCATTTAAAGTAACAAAGGCCAATTTGTTTAACTTTAGTATAACATATGCATGTTATCGTTCCACACAAATTTATGTATGTATGTGAAAAATATTATCATGGTACAACATGGAGAGCATAAAACAAAATTTCACCACAGTTAACTACGCAGGCCGTCCAATTTTATGAAAAGTTACTTGATTTTATGGATTTTCAAAACAAAGAGCCAATTTGGTCGTGGTTCCAGGAGTTTTATTGTTTAAATTGGTCGACTTATTTGCGTTTTTTCTAGCCCAGCTAAAATGCAAGTTTTTTCGAGGCGAGCGTTGGGTGGCTCGCTGTCCGATCACCACCAGGCCCGGGTCGATGGCGCGTTGTGTTCCACGCGCGCCTCAAAGAGATGTCAGCATAGAAGACGGGGCCCGCTAGGGCCAGAGCCTGCCAGGGTTGCGGAATTTGTTTGAAAGAGTCACCGCGGCCCTGGAACGCAAAGGGCTTTAGAAGGAACACGGATGGGTTTTAGTCAGTAAAAGTCTGACACGCCCTTCCGCTCCACCCAGAGTGGCAGAAGTCGTTTGATGATTTCCCATCCTTAAAAATAAGAAGGGGTAGGGCAGACAAGAATGCGTAAAGTCGGTTTTGCAACGATTCGTTTCTGTCACAAAATTTTGTAGCATTTAACATATTGACTTTTACTGACAATATTTTAATTTAATATTGAAAATGCTACCAAGTAACCGACTATATATTTGTGACCAAATAATATTCTGTAAAATGTTGTTTCGGTGTGGTGAAAATATGGCAAATTAATCGTTTAGCAAATGAAAAATGTTCAAAAGAGGGTTCGCCAACAGCAAAAAGTTATTTTGTAAATCAGCGAGATATAGTTTGGTAAAATAATACATACAACACATGATACTTCGATGATCTAAAAATATGTCAAATAACGCATTTAGAAAAGACGGTCGGTCAACAGTTTTCGGTAAAATTCAATTCGAACAAAAAAATTCGGAAAAGTGATCGGTTCCCCATGAGATGACTACCATTAAATAAATGGCCCCACAACCCGCGATTGAAATATTGACGTCAGTTAAAATAGATTTGGTCAGATAACTCAAAAGGCCCTTTAAAGGAAATGGGTCACTTCGACACTGATGGCCGATGGGTTCGACCCGTGCTTGGGACATCCTGTGACCTCGCGGAAATTGGGTCCAAAGATAGTTGCAGTACGAAATGGACCGGTCTATTATGGGTGCCGTTATGGTGGTCATTTTCTGCAGCCGTTGGGGAGATAAGGACCAGATATCGTGGATTATTATTATGAATGGATGTATAAGGAAAGTTTACATTGGAGTACCAATAGTGCCTGGGATGTGACCGCGGTGAGACTAGATAAAAGTAAAAATTGTGTTTAGATAACGATTTCCAGTGCCTGGTGAGGGCCGCTGGAGTCAGCGAAATATGAGAAGCACAGGAGCGGTCGTTTGCTTTATCCAGCAGTAGACGTCTTTCGGCTGTATTGAAGATGATTTTACCACATGACCACAATTTCACTTGAAGGAAAGCAATGATGGGGTTGGCGATGGAGCACGCTTGCCTAGAAGTACTTAAATTATTCACTGTTGAAATTGTTATATTATAGGTTATCTATACGTACCTACGTAGAAGGAATGTCTCTGTTTAGGGTTGTCACATTGTCGCAGAATGTTGCGTGTGCGGCAGAAACACTTTTAAATAAACAATTAATGCACTTTAAGTCGCGCACACTTTCTGAAATTAACACACACAGCATGCACACTGTAAACTTGTATGTACAGTAATGTGTAAACGAATCCAGCACGAGTATTAAAACAGATTGTAAACACAATCGTGCAGTAAGTTTATCTCTCTCGTCGTGTTTGTACTTGTACCTGTAGCGGATGCAGAACAAACTCATTATTTGACTTTCTCTTGCACGGGAGGCTTGTGCTTCGTTATTGTTTTAGTTTCGGATTCATATTTCAATAGATTCATTCAGTGGCGTAGCTAGCATGGGTGACACCCGTTGCGGATAATGTAGTGTCACCTCACAAGTGGAGCCCCCTCCCCTCGAAGTAATTATGGGTTGCGACCTTCGTTCTGGTGTCACAACCAATTTTTCAAGGGGAAGGGGGTACTTTATTTGTGCAGAGTTTTTTTCAGTAATATTCTTACATCAATGTTTGACAGTCTGCGGAAGCCTTAAGGCTGAGTTTGAAAATTAATGCACTTTTAATCTAGGGCCAATTTGAACTTTTGCCTAAATTACACACACCGAAGCCAATACGTACATAAAGAGTAAACGAATTCAGACATAGTATCAACAGTGAGTAAACATAATCGTGCAGTAACTTTTACTCTCCCGTCGTGTTTATACAGGGTGGCCAAACCCGATGTATACAACTTTAACATAGGATTTTTTTTACAAAAGTATCCAAATATTTTTTTATGATTGTATTTTTTGTGCCAAACCTCCATCCACCTTACTGCTGCCTAAAAATGTGTTCGAATTTTGTCGTGTTTTTCATTTAATATTCGCATGTTTTGATCGCTTTACAATCTGCTTAGGCACTTTCAAATTAAATTACTGAAATTAAAACAGTATTTATTTATGGCTTAAAACTATCCAAAACAAAATTGCGACTCTTTAACTAAAAGAAGGACAACAAAAAATCTGCAAAATTTGGCCATACATTGAAATGGTGGCGAAACAAAGTTGTATACGTCTGGTTTGGCCACCCTATACTTCCACCTGTGCCGGATGCCGAACAAATTCAATATTTGACTTTCTATTTCACGTGAGGCTTATGTGCAGTTACTGTTTGAGTTTCCGATTCATATTTCTACGGATTCGTTGCTAGTAGGTTTTTAGTAAAGGCTTTAGTTCAAGATAGGCGACGCGACGATGCGACGACCATTTTCATAAAAAATATTTACGGATAAATCATTCCATTAATTGTTAAATAATAAAACGGGCAAGTGCGATCGGTTAAACGTAAAGGGTTCCGAACAAATTATTTTTTTAACATGTTACTTTTAAACCACCAACGTAAGATTGACATAAAGACGTTCGAAACCCTAAAATGCATCGATGTTGTTATGCCGCACGTCTAGTTAAATAAATTAATAGTTTGTTTCCTCTACATACTGACAATTTAATTCCGATCAATGCAAAATCAGCGCCGTGCTGTGGGTCCCCCACGGCACAGCATAATGCTGAGTGGAAGCCTTTTTGCTGCAGCCACGACATGCATCTGCTTTATTTATATCTAGGTACTCACATTTGTTTTTTAATTATTTTTATTCTTATTTAGTTTTTTACTTGTATTTACCAACATAATTTAAGAACTACTAATGTATTGTATGTATGTCGTTTTGTGGCAATTAAATACTTTATCTTTCAAAAACTACAAAACAAAGTAGATTACCTACCGACTGCTCACTTTGATTGATCGAGTTGAAGCCTCTTTTCCACCGAAATCTAAGTTTCAAGTTCAAGGCAAAGCTTAACTTCCGATGAGTAAGGTCACGTTCAAGTCATTAAGTCAAAAACTTCACGAAATTGGCTTCACGTTGTTGACACCTTTTGATCCGGTCTTCGGCGAATTGTGTACTAAAATAGGCTATAATATGATTGTTCCAATATTCTCCGTAACGGATAGGTTCATTTTCATGTCTTAAAAGGCGAATAAGAGATTACAGGGTTGCGGAATTTGTTCGAAAGAGTCACTAAGGTCCTGGAACGCAAAGGGCATTAGAAGGAACACGGATGGGTTTTAGTCAGTAAGAGTCTGATAGTCCCTTCCGCTCCAACCAAAGCGGAAGGATTCATTTGATGATTTTCCAACCATACAAAAAAAAAGGATGGTTAGTTGAAGCATTCATTTTATCCTTACTAATATTAAAAATTAGTAGGTATAATGAATGCGAAAGTTATTATGAAGTCTGTCCGTATGTTACTTTTATTTTATTATTATTTTAAGGATGGGTTTATTATTATTTTTACGTCTAAGCGACTGAAGGGATTTGGATGAAACTTGGCACACTGGTAGACCATGTTCTGGATTAGCATATATGAAACTTTTTATCCCGATAGTTATTATGTTTCCTTGGAATAATGTTAGACTTTCGAGTATTCCAGCTTTATAGTTTCCGTGACATCGTGCCCTTGGCCTATCTCACAGGAAACGAGTATTTTCCTGAAAATGAAACTACAAACAGCGAAAGTCTCTTTCAATCAATGAAAACAAAAATAGTTTCAAAACTTTTAGGGTTCAATTGATCGATCGTCGATCGATGCCATCGATTGAAGTTGATTGATTGGTGCAGTAGTTTTGGCTGATCGACCGATACTGGGCGGTAAACAATTGATCGATCGCCGATCGATGCCATCGATTGACGTTGTTTGATGGGTGTAGTTGAAACTATCGATCGACGCCGACTCATCCATTCTACCATCGATCGATGGCGATCTACGATCGCTCAATTGTTGTGGTAACACCCTTAGAAATCAGTTCCCCTTGCCCATTTGTCTTGTCCCCTACAATAAAAACATTTACAAAATAAGATACTTATGTCCAATACCGATACAAACTGCCTCATAACACAATAACCTCACTCTATCCAGGTTATGAAGGTCTTGTCGATAAGATCTAATCTTCTGAATAACCTACAAGGTACCCTCATCAAAAATGGGTTGTTAAACCTTTAGTACCGTTCTCGATAGCAACGTTATGGTATTGTTATGGGTTTTCTATTCATTTGAGGACGAAATTAGGTGTGTTACTTGGTGGAGTTGAGCAAAGATATGGGTAATATTAGCATGTAATAAAGATGTACTTATCTATACTACATACATGTAGGGTGAATAATAACAGCCGCACGGGTCGATCTTCAAGGTAAAGCAATGCTCGCCGAGGTCGGTCTGTAGATGGGTGAATTTCTGTCACCAGTAATTTTCTGTGTTATTGCTTGATTTCAATAAAAATATTATTTTTCTGTTATGTTGTGTTTGCATTTCATATAAACCAAGAAACTAAGTTGTTTCACGTTATGCTTTGGTAAAAGTTGGCCATTTCGTGAATTAGTTTATTTATAAATAGGTCCTTTCACGAATTAGTCCTTTTGAGAAATAGGCTTTTCACTATTTAGTCCAATACTCAATACTTTTATTGCATTCCACATGTATTCTCAGGTGGTAA
>NDFZ01001948.1:0-15737 GCA_002192655.3 Mamestra configurata | reverse complement strand
ACCTAGTGTAAGTGTGTAAGTGCAATATTTAAAAAAATCTTTGTAGATCATGTGCAAGTGTAGTGTTTTTTGTTTCCAGTTTATAGTGCTGAAATACATCGCCGTTTTCCTTTGCAACTTGGTAAGACGTCATTTTAATCTGTAAAAAGTTGAAACCGATACAGATTGTAGCATGCTAATTCAAAGAAAAAAAATAGTTTAATAGTGAGTGAGAAACGAGTATTTTGAACATAACTTATAGTTAAGCTCTTCTCTATATGTTGCAATGTATAAGTCTCACATTCAATATTTACACGCTTTTTGGAGTATTCTTTGCTTTTGAATCGGCGTATTTTTAGAAATATATTACTATGTTATAANAGTATATTACTATGTTATAATCTTTTTAACTTTTACGTGGAAGAATTGATCGGGGCGCAAAGGGGCTGTTGTTTGCTTGCTGACGGCTCTTAAAACTAGTTGAAATAAGAAAGAGAGAAAGAAAAAAGTTTGTTTGCACCAAGCATGACGCATACCAAAAATAAAATTAACAACATTACAAAAGTAATGCAATTTTGGGAAGACTTGCGTCACACTCGCGCAAAACGGCCATCGCTCAGCATAATGCTGGGACTCGTGTGCGAGATAGAACCACAACGCTGGTTTTCAGCGACAACCGTCGTTGACAGAATGACGTTGATCGGGGCACCATACAAAGTAATTAAAATGAATTAAATAAATATAAAAGGGTTGAAAATATAATAAATACAACGGCAACAGATTTTTGTGCAGACGATGGAACGTAACCGACAAAAAAAGTGGCGCGCACAATACAAAAAATATATATATATATTATCTGTGCGCACAATAATTAAATTTCTTTAATGTTTGAGTCTTGTAACTTGATTATGAATAAATAATAATAACAAAATAAAAACAAACCACCGTAAAATTAAATTTTATGCGCACGCCCACAATATGGCGGCAGACATTATCATTCAATGAAATTCTTGACCTGCGCAATCCACGTAATAATTTATGTTTTTGTTTTTTAAATTTGTGAGTTAATGTGAGTGGGGCGTAAACAGCTATGTGTCTAGATGACAAACACGGTCAGAGCCCAAGTCTGCATAAGGGAAATATGTTCCTACGCTGCGCGCCACGGGTTCACGTATAATGTCAAAAAATCGGAACTCGTGGTCTTTAAGGCCATTGGCAAGTAAAGTCCATTAAATGTGCCAGTAATTATTCTGCGTGTGCTAAACAAATAAATATATAACTTTCTTTCTTTCTCTCTTATAGTTAAAATCAACAACGTCCCGATTGGGACATCACTTTAAATACGACCTTAAGGATGATGTCGCATGGTACGGGAGGTTGGCGGTTCGGGCGAACATGTTGGCCCGTAGGTTCACCCGATGTACAGAAGAAGTGAAACACACGCTCTTTAAAGCATACAGCACATCCCTGTACTCGAGCCCCTATGGATCAGCTGTACCAAACGAGCCGCCAACGCTTTCAGGACGCTGATGGGGCTGCCACGTTATTGCAGCGCATTAGAGATGTTTACTCAAACCAGAGTCTAGTTTCTCCGCTGTTGTGCGCAAGAAGGGTGCGACTCTTCTCACCAGATTGCGTGACAGCACAACAACAGCCTCCTGAAAGTAAATGCGGATTGGTTTGGTGAGAACCTCACTATGAGGCATCTCATCAAGACTACAAAGGCTCTAGTAGTGTATAAGTACATAGGATAAAGCTATTTTTGTCATCATAACGTTTTTTAAAAATTCAAAAAAAATATATATATATATAATTTAATAAAAAAGAACAGAAATATATATATATATATATATAAGTTAGAAGATTCTATTTTTTTTTAATTGTTAAAAATTAAAATATGTAATTTAATTTAATAGTAATCCAGAATAATATGTATACTTAATGTTGAATAATTATACCTATAGTTAAAAAAAGAAGTAAAATATAGTTATTTTTGCTCGTTAAAAATGGTCAAAAATTAAAATATATAATTTAATAGTATAACAGAATAATATGTATACTTAATTTTGAATAATTATACCTATAGTTAAAAAATAAGTAAGAAGATAAAGTTATTTTTGCTCTTTTAAATTGTTAAAAATTTAAATATATAATTTAATAGTAAAATAGAACAATATGTATACTTAATGTTGAATAATTATACCTATAGTTAAAAAAAGAAGTAAAATATAGTTATTTTTGCTCGTTAAAAATGGTCAAAAATTAAAATATATAATTTAATAGTATAACAGAATAATATGTATACTTAATTTTGAATAATTATACCTATAGTTAAAAAATAAGTAAGAAGATAAAGTTATTTTTGCTCTTTTAAATTGTTAAAAATTTAAATATATAATTTAATAGTAAAATAGAACAATATGTATACTTAATGTTGAATAATTATACCTATAGTTAAAAAAAGAAGTAAAATATAGTTATTTTTGCTCGTTAAAAATGGTCAAAAATTAAAATATATAATTTAATAGTATAACAGAATAATATGTATACTTAATTTTGAATAATTATACCTATAGTTAAAAAATAAATAAGAAGATAAAGTTATTTTTGCTCTTTTAAACTGTTAAAAATTTAAATATATAATTTAATAGTGAAACAGAATAATATGTATACTTATTGTTGAAAATTTTAAATATATATATTTAAATACCAAAGAGTTGTTTTTTTAATTCTACTTTAAGTGCCTATTTAGTAATATTAGTTCATCATCATCATCCACTGCCCGACATGGCCTACTGCTGAGCGTAGGCTTCTCTTGTGCTAATCCCCATGTTGCTGTCTCAGTCTCACCCAGGTTCTACCCGCGATACCCGCGGTAGCACGGATGCCTCCACCGGGGCGCCGGCCGGCACTTCTTCAGCCGGTCTATTCTGTCAACGTCACAACATGTACAATTAGGTGGAGTGAGCATGAAGTGAACTGTCATTCCATCTGTTTTGTATGGATTGACAGATCACTTCATGTTCACTTCACCTCAGCTTACCCGGTGACATGTTTATAGAATGGCACTGCTATTAGTCACCGCCATTGCTTGTTAATTGGAAAATCATCTGACATTTAAATACAACAACACCTTTTTATTATAGCATAAAATTATACTTTCCTACATACATTTCCATCAAAATGTTTATGTAGGGCCAAATTAGATTTTGAGTATCGTGAGGCCAAATTAGATTTTTTGCCGTAAGGGAGAAGTGTGTTTTGAATTCGGCTTGATAGAACCGAACAATCTAAGGCCCATACGGAAGGAAACTCAAGAATTGGTTCTCTGTTAAAAAATAATTTCGAGTAATGTTTTAGTTTAAGAATGTTCCCAAAGCATGTATAAATTCATTGAGCATAGTTCAGCTGAGTTTGGCCTAGTGTTAGATCGTTAGTCAGTTCGTAAATCGAACCCAAGCAGTGATCGGATCTCTAATCTCCCAAGTGTGGTCGAGACCGCTCTTGAGCATCATTTATCAACATTTTTTTCGTTCTTTTTAAGTTCTATCTGCGTTGACACGTGTTAAATATTGTTGTTTTTATTTTATTCCTTAATATCACAACAATGTATATGCATAAGTAGATCGTTAATGATGATTCAAATACACGTAAAGCAGCTTTAGCATTATTCTCATGTTTAACAGTGATATTGAATTAACTGAAAAAAATTGCAAGAACCCTTTGCTACAGCACTGAAGAACAAAGACAAACAAAAAACATAAACAACACGATACATACACAGTACAGATCTCTACTTGAGGATCAATTTTAAAAAAGTGTCAGCATTTTTAAAATCGGTTTATTTTCGTTACGCATCCATGTTTGGGTTATGGAAAATTATAAATGTGTACATAATTTGAACAGAATTGTCTTACGACCTATTATGTGTACCCTTTGGGGAAACAGCACATATGCACAAACACTATTCACCCTTCAAAAGAAATTGGTTAGAATCCTGGTAAATATTGAGCAAACATACAGTTGCAAACCTTTCTTTAAAAAACATAATATACTGACCCTTCCCTGTAAATATATTCTAGAGACGTGCAAATTTGTACGAAAACATCAGGAATTTTATTCAAAGTGGAGACACTCAGACACGCTATCTACTCAGACACCAATCTAGGCTAAACTTACCAAATTCTCGATTAAAAATGCACTCAAAAAGTCCCTATGTAATGTGCATTAAATTATATAATTAACTACCCGCATTAATTAAAAAAGAAGAGAAAACTAACATATTTTTAAGAAAACTTAGAAATTTTTTACTCAATAAAAGCTACTACTCGGTAAACGAATTTCTAAGTGATAGACTAATAAAGTCATAACTCATAACTGAAGTACCTATTCATGTCCTTAAGTTTTATTTGATTTGTTAATTCTATTTACATCTCTCAATAGATAACTATATTAACAGTTTCCTAAGTAATTTTACATTTCATAAAATGCTTCCTCTCTCCTAACCTAGATACTTATCTTGCTGTGCCCGACAGGGTCTATATGAACCTATTTGTTATTTTACCACCTAATAATAATAATAATAATAAGTTTATTTGTTAGAATATTGTTGTTACATTGGTGTTACACGAAATATGATGTCCATAATATTCTGCTGTTTCCAGCGTACAAATATTTCAAAGAATTTAAATTTAATAATAAACCATACAATGTCGAGAATAAGGAAAACGTTAACTAAGTACTATTAAATACAATTTCAGGGGCTATCAATTTTAAGAATACATGTGGAATGCAATAAAAGTATTGAGTATTGAGAATCGGTCCAGTAGAGTCGGCTGTGACAGACTAGCAGACGGTAAACAAGTGATCCTATTGATATATAGTGCTTCCGTTTTTTCATGTGTACTGTCAGAATCATCCCTAAGCCTCAGCTCCCGAAAATGAGTCGCGAGTTTTTTTTTTTTTATCGTTAACAATATGCTAATACCGCATTAAGGAAGAAGGTAAACTAAATAAACAATTTGATCTGTTGATAGACAAAGTTTGTAATGCCCAGTTTCTGAGGTTTTTATCGGTCGTTTATCTGTCCGTTAAAGCTATTTGTCATAACGCCATTCGTCGGTTAGTTGCTAACGGACAGATAAACTACTGATAAAGTACCTCAGAAACCGGGCATAAGAGGCATCATGTGGTGCAACAGCAATAATTTTCGTATTTTTTTGCCAGCTCGCTAACGTTGTAATGCCGATGAACCGGTAAAATTATCCAAAATTCACAAAAAAAAACCGAGTGATTCTATAAGAGCGGTTCCGCACTGCATCCCATTCGAATCCATGAAAATACGTCCCGAAGTAGTCAAAAAACTTTTGTATGGTACGCACTAGGTCCGACTTCCGTCATCAGATTGGTCTCCGTCATCCGTGAGTCTTGAATTCGGAAGAAATATTGACGGACTGAAGTAGCCGTAGTACTGTTTACATAACGCTTTCGCGTTACCCCGAAATCAAATCGGACATATCCAAAGAGAATAGCACGGTTTTAGGTGCATAAGCAATATCCGAATTTAGTCAAAGTCAAAGTAAAAGCATTTATTTCAAATAAACCATTACTAGGTACTTTTGAATTGTCAAAGTCAGTCCGTCAAAAACATGAAGCTATTTGCCGAGTTTTAAGACTCTAGATCCAAATTTTCACGAATCGGATGCAGTGCGTAACCGCTCCAAGGGTTCTGTTTTCCATTCAGAAGAACTTCCTTCCTTCATACGGAAGATATAGACAATTTTCTAGAACAAAAATCGTTTTTTGGCCGTCCTGAACCGATCAATGTGTTTGTGTGTTAAGTTTATTAAAACTTCCGGTATCGATAATAAAACAAGAATAATAATATGAAGTGGAGGGAACTGTACCTACTGTATACGTATGTGTGGGTGGGTCAGTACGCACTCCAACATACCAATCAACGATTGAATGTCACGGACAAACTTTCAACATCACGAATATAATACGAATGTAAAAATACATTTATTATTCTAAATTAAATGATGATTAGTTTTCATAACAATTACATTTTAATTTGTTGAACGTAAAAATTCGTCCGTAATTTTATGAACGGTTCTTATTGTAGCTATTTAATCTCGACATTGACCTAATGCGCGACGCAAGACGCGAAAACTGTTATAATAAATGAGTTTATTATTAACTTCACCGTCTATTCCAAACTCGCAGCGTTAATGATACAAACCATATTATTTAATTGTCCACTTCTAAACCGAGTTTTAGTAATTACGCAAATCTGAGCAGAAAAACTGTCCAGTGTAAAAATAAAACTCAGCAGTCTGTGACTGCGGCTGTGCGGTAGGACGCGCTTCGTAATCCACGAATACTTTACGTACTCCGAAAATATTTAAAGATAGAGATAGCGCGAGAGAGCGCGCGTCCACGCGGACGCAGAGATCGCTTCAGCGGAAAAAATACGCGAAAATATATAAACAAACGCGCTGTGGTAAGTGTGCATAAGTGAATAAGTGTTGTGTGTGACGAACATAAAGTGCGTGCAGTGAGTGTTGTTTTGTGTTACCAGTGAGTGTTATCAGTGAGCATGTTCGCGGGGGGCGGCGCCGGCTTCCAGAAGCAGTCGAAGCCTCCATGGGATGTGGCCAGTTCCGGAGCTGAGATCCCGTACAATCGGTGAGTCCTAAATTATAAGCTTACATACACTTAAATGCATGTTGATGTAAAACTTATTTGTGCTCAATATACAATAATATACGCCGACCAAATGTTTTCATTTTCATTGTCGATTTGACAACAACATGCTTTTAAGGGAAAACGTTTTTATCATAAAAAAACAAAACGTGAAGAATATTTTGGGTCCATTTTTTGTTTTGATATAATTAAACGTTATTGCTTTGAAAATTGTGGTGCCATTTTGTGTTGTTTTCAGTGTAAGTCAGGAAAAGGAAAATCAATTTATTGTTTTAGGTAGTTGATAGGTTTCAGGTGGAAAACTACAAACATTGTTATCAACAGAGTGCTAAAACGTTAACCGTATTTCACCGGTATTACCGGTCTTACAGAAAAGTCATACTTTGCCTCTTATAAACTTTGAATATCAACAGGTCGACTTGTTTATTTATTAAAAGTATCGTTACATACTTTTTTGTTTATTTAATTCTGTATTCTAAATTTTCTAACTTAACGCGGTAAGCATTTTGTTCGCGATGAAAAACTTGCGGCACATTTTCGATAGAAAACCGATAATATAAAAATATTGTTAACCCTATCACTATCTTATCAATAGGATCACTCGCTTGTCTGACCGTCTGTAACAGGTAATTTGCCCCGAGTCTACGAGATCCGTTCAGTTAAAATTTGGTACACATGTGAACTATTGTGACCCAAAGACGGACACTGAATGTAAACAAATATTTTTTGCGGGAAATACGATAGACCACAATTTTCAATGGAAATTGCTTATTGTGAGATGAAGACAGACTATTAACAAAAAAAATACCTATAAATAGTTTTTAACGTAAACATTGCAGTTAAACCAATAAAAAGGCTGTGGCAAAAATAATATGACTCGCACTTGGCCGGTGGTTATACATATGTCGCTCATCCATTCATCCGAATCATCATCCTTTTGAAGATGTGCTCTAAGAGCTTACAAGAGGTACTTCGTTAAAGCGACAACCACGCCGCGCCAGTTTGAAGTAGGGTTTCACTTAGTATAGTAGCATGTTATAATAGTAGGCAGCGTACCAAGGTACGCTTATCAATATACAATCATCAAATGCTATTCAAGCTAGTAGCTTATCTTGACTAAACTTTGCTCCTCAATCATCAGCTATACCAATATTTGTGTCGGGTAGACAAACTTCATAAAGGTTTGTACTCCGTTAGCATAGCTGATGGCGGCTAGCCCGAGTGGTGTCCCCTCCACCAAACGAGAGCAGTTAAGATTAGCAGATACAATCTAGATTCTCACTAATGACACTTAACCTCATAATGGCTGTGATAACTGTGCATTCCCAAATCTTATTTATTAAGGGCAGGAAGATGACGATGATTTAGTATTTCTTTCAATCCATTGTTTGTCCTTTTAAAGTGTGCGCAAGCACAGGTGCACTCCTTCTTCCATCACTCTCATATTCCTGTGGGGCAGTAATCCGACACGACCAAGGAGAAATCTGATGATGGACCAACGGCGTGCCTGCGACTGCGAGATCAACGGCGTGCCTGCGACTGCGAGATCAACGGCGTGCCTGCGACTGCGAGATCAACGGAGCAATTACAGATACCAGTTTCATTGTTCGCCATAACTTTGCAGAAAAATCAAAATAGCGATGGCAGATTTTAAATTATGCCAGTTTGCAGAGAAACGTAAGAACTTACACAGTATCTCCAATTGCTGTTATAGTGGAGTACCTTTAGCGCCAATGGGTCCAATTACTGTGAACGTATAATATGAAACCTGTTAGATTGCATTATTAATAAGGTATATAACAAAAATTACCCTTTAAAATTCGTTGCTTTTTATTTAAAGAATACATAAAAACGATCACAGAAGTGTATACCTACATAATAATATAATCTGATGCATTATCGACTTATTGGAATAGTTTTTTGCCAAAAATACATGCTAATTTTATAAATGTGAAAGTAACTTGTCTGTCTGTTTGTTACATCTTCACGTCTCAACGGCTGAAAGATTTGGATGAAACTTGGCACTAGGGACAAACTTGGAATTGGGCGAATAATTTTCAGCTTTAACGCAGGTGTAACTACTGGTGGAAGCTATCTTCTATAATATGAAAGTGAAAAGTCATTCACTGATTAATCAATTTATCTTAAAAACTACTTCATCTATGGTGATAAAATTTGGCGCGTAGGTAGATTATAAGTAGAAGACGTTAGCTAAGAAAGTATTTTAGGAAAGTCTTCCGTAAAGGTGTAGAATGGGGGGGGTGGAAGTTTATATGAAAAATTTTATTCCTTGGGCCAATATACTTCAAACTTAGTACGAATACATCATTAAGAAGCCACTTTAGAAAGTATTAGCCTCAATGCTCTTGTTCCTTTTCAAAACTGGGACACAATTGTTCGTAGTTGACATAAAATAAGATCTTGAAAAGCCCTTTCAGAAAATATTTCCCTCATTACTGTTCGTTACTTGGTTTATTTTAACTCGTTAAGAATAGAAGTGTATCCTCAGCCTCAGCTTCTATAACTGAAATAAAAAGCCTAAAAAATAAATGAAATTAATTTTATATTTCAGAAAATATAAAATTCATTGCTGTTAGATGGACCATTTTTTCTCATCTTCGTTAAATAAAATCAAATTTAAAAAAATTACCAACAACAAAAGAAATTGTAAACATTTTAGTATTTTATCTATAAAACACAATTCAGAATTTTCACATTATACCCGCGTTATTGTCGATAATTATCCCAAGGGAACATACTCCCGGGATAAAATCCTATGTCCTTTCCCGGGACTCAAACAATCTCTACACTAAATTTCATCTAAGTCGGTCCAGCCGTTTGCGCGTGAAGAAGTAACAAACATACACACACACTCACAAACCTTTACCTTAATGATATTAGTGTGATGAAATGTGGGCGAAAACGGAACTTTGTTCAGAATGCGGCGAAAAAGGATTTTTTTTTCTTTTCCACAAGTGGGCGATAAAATTAGGCGAAAACGGAACAAACCACATTCACAGTTATTGGATTCGGAGGTCAAACTCCCCGAGCGCTCCACATTATGTTTAAAAACATGGTGTTCCTAAATTTCACGATGCCGAGATAAAATCGCCATGTGCGAACAATGACTATCATTAAAACAATTTTAATTTCAAATAATAGGTCCCAGCTTAATTCAATTCAATGGAAGTAAAAATAAGAGCACGTGTAAACCACTTTATTTTGAACTTGCCGAAATCGCAAAAAATGGTGTTTTACTTATAGAAATTGTTAAATCAAGCCGGAACCCTTTTAGTATCACGTTGTCCGTCTGTCTGTCTACCTTTTTTCTCAGGAACACGTGGAGAAATCAAGCTGAAATTAATATCAGATAATCACTACCTCTAGGAGCAGTGAAAAAATCAAACTTTTAAGTCAACGCAATCTAAAGATATAAATACCGTTTATGCTCCGTTTATGGCGCATGTTTTAACGCTCGCAAGGGAATAAAATCCGGTCCGGTTTTAATGATTGTCAATGTTCTCACCTGATGACTTTACCTTCAAATATCTCGACAATGTGACACTTTAGAGCAACATATCGGTAACATTTTTTCTTTGTTTAAGTATCCTCTATCCATTTATATCTGTTTTTGAGAGCGCCGTGATTTTGAAAAAAAAATGGCTATGCCACAAAGGTTCCATCCCCTTTGTTCTGGTTTCTACAAGGTCCGTATAGTAAACCACTCCAGACGTTAACTTAATACATCTATCATTAGTTTAGATTGCCAAAGAATACACTCCCATAAGATATGATGTTCGGATTGTTCGTGTTCATGGTCCGATGTAGAATATTTACAAAGGCGAAGCCATAAATAACAAGATAAAGACCTGTAAGAAATTTGGCAACACAGTGATCCACCTCGAGCCAAGTCTGATCCAGCCGCTCACGAACGGATGGGATGAACTGGTGGAGGTGACGGCCTTTGATGGAACTTTCCCACTTACATTGCCATTCGGATAAAAGTTCCTCCCAGACGTGAGTCTAGGTTTAATTAATCTAGAGATCTTAGCACAGTCGCGTTGCGGTAAGAACTGAGGGTCCCAGATCTTTCAGGCGGAGTAGTACATTCCAGCACATCGCTGGACCTCCAGATCGACAGGGCCTGCATACCTTCAAGTAGAGGTAAAGCTTCAGTAGTAACCATCCTATACGCTTTGCATAAAAATATCAAAGCCAAACGCTGGCTTTGAAGCAATTCACGTTGAACCACCCCATATAGTGGCCCCATCGGCCCACACAGGTGCCCCGTAGCACAAATAACTTCAGTAAGTCGGCTCAGTCCATAAATAGTTTTTAAGGTTTGAAAAGACAGACCACAAGACAAAACCTCAAATCAACTTATCCAGCTCAGATGTCGCCTCCCTATCGTATGGAGATTTAATTGTACTATGGTTAAACTATCCATTATTAGTAGTTAGTGTTTAGTAGGTAGTATAGTCTGAGGATACGTACGACGATCACACGGTTTGTTAAAACGTTAACACGCCACGCAAGTCGGTGTAAAATTTAAATTGTCTTAATGCGGGCAATCTTTTGTTTCGTGTGCCTCCTAACAACTGTCGCAGTTTTTCTTAACGTGACCGAACGGTTGACAATATAGGCACCGAACTACTTCAACATCTATACTATACTAATATAATAAAGCTGAGAAGGGTTTCAGTCCAAAATTTCTCGGAATGTTTTCAGTCCACAATTTCTCGGAATAGAAAACTCATTTATGAGTTAAGCTCGCCTTTGTACATGAACTATTTAAATCACTGTGAATTAATATAAGCTGTTATGGTGTACAATAAAGAATTATAGAATGTTTTCAGTCCACAATTTCTCGGAATGACTCCGCGAGGTTATAGACTATCAAATTTTGATACGTAAAATAGTATTCCAAATGTTCAGTTCACAAGTTTTCGAGAGTTTACAATCTCTCAAGTTATTTTATACTCTTACGGAGTTTGCTATTTTTCGGTGACAGCCACAATCACGAGGAAGTACGGGAACTGGAAAAAACGAAATATGCGCGTACGTAGTCGCGGGCAAAAGCTAATCATAAGTGAAACGGCAGGGAACTTAATCGATAAATAAATAATGTATCCTTACTAGATACTAAAGTGCTTACGTGCCGCAGATTCTATTTCAATGCCATCAATTTCCGACCGTTGTCTAAAGAATGCCTGCGGATAATTTTGGTTGACTTTATAAAGTCGTCCTCTTTTATTTGCAGCTCATCTTTAATATTTGACCATCTTCAATGGATGATGGTACATCACATTTTGGCTTTTCTAGTCGTAAACCAGCGGCCTTGATTGCATCCAGAGATTCCAATTTTTTAAGCTGATTTTCACTAGCGATGCGTAGACTTTGTTGTTTTATTCACGTCTACAATTATAAAACCGTCGTCACTAGACTTAATTGCTTTCATAAGCGCTTGTTTTGTCGCGGATGAAGTGGTATAATCAGCTGATCAGGATATGCAACCAAGCAGGCGGAGCACGTGCCTCCATCGCTAGAGCCACTTTTGGCTAGCCTTTGTACATTTTCTTTGAACTTCATTATGACTGCATATTATAATTTAAGTTGTATTGGTGGACAATAAAGAATTAAGAATCAAGAGAATTAAAATGTTTCAACGAGTCCGCATATGAAACTCTAATATTGTTGTTATTGACGGGATAGTGATCCGTTATTCAATTTGATTTTATCTAATTTGCGTTCCGGATTGGCAAATTCCGTTTCATTACACGATGATTTTATGGCCAGCATAGAAACGATAGCTGTGACTCGCTGTGTCATGTTCGTGATAGCAGATTTATTTGCAACGGTAATGCGGGACCCATTCATCAGGGGTTCACAGCTCTTTGGCTGTGATTCTACCTCAAAATGTCCTTTTATATTTATAAATTGAGAATCTTATCGATTTACATAACCCCGATAATAGTGTTACAGTGTTAGCAATTGCTCATCACTTGAGTCTGGCTGACAAGCATAGACTACTCTGAACTAACCAAATTTGTACTACAAATACTTTTTATTTCGCAATATAAAAGAGCACAATACAGCCGAGCAGAGTTATTATAATATGCTTATTAAGCTCAATGCAGGACAATTCAACTGTGTATTCAACCGTCATTATCAGTTTAATAATGCCCTTTCAATAATTTTCATAATTAATTGACCTTACTTGGTGGGCTTTTAAGCAATGTTCTGTAAGGCAAACTACATCCAACTTGTTTTTTTTTCTATTTATTTATTTCAGTTAAGTACAGCCATATCACATACATTGCACAATTCAAAACAAGCTCAATAACAAAATAACTAACACACATTACAATGAAGGCGTACATAGCGCTCACCAGAATAATAGTGCTGCCTTTGAAATAATACGTCTATATCTAATTTTAATTTTTAACATAACCTTACTATTAAAACTAAAAATAAAATACAATTTGTTAATATTGCAAAGTAAAGAAAAAATAATAAATTAAACACATTAAGAAGTNTTTAATTTTTAACATAACCTTACTATTAAAACTAAAAATAAAATACAATTTGTTAATATTGCAAAATGAAGAGAAAAATAATAAATTAAACACATCAAGAAGGTATTCAAATTTAAAAACTGAATTAATTATGATGTCAAAATATGAGAAACATTAAAAATAAATCAAAACATTTGAAATAAAATACATTGAAAAAATTAAAAATACATTCGAAGCATTGGGTAAAAAACAATGTTAGTTAAAATAAAATCAATAAAATACTAAGAACAACTTGGCAAGGATAGTGTGAAAAACATTTCTATCTCCAGTGATTTGGAAAAGGAACCTTGAATAGCCTCGTAAAATAATTTTAAACTGTATTGCCTTACCAGGGTATTTACAATGAGCAAATTTGCCAGAAGATACCATGTTATTTTTCACTAATAAAAGCCCGGTAATTGATCTTTCGAATCGAAATTTAATATCTGCAAGATGTTTTCTGGCAGTTCAGATTAAATTTAAAGTATTATCCGGAGTGCTCTCCACGCTTTGGTGGAGTCTAAAATGCCTGTATGGGTTCCACCACCAGGAGAATGCTCTGTCTGACTTGTAGAGGCCTCCAAGAATGTTGATATTATTGGTGGGTCCGCCTTCATACAACACAAGGCCTCACATTAATTATTCACTATCTCTGTTTGGTGACAGTTGGCCCGGTCCCTAACATTTTACATAAACATAACTAGAAAAATTAAGGTATCCACTGTCCAAGTCCATTGTACCTTCAATAAGTACACTTCTGCCATACTCCTTCGGGATTATATATCATCAACATCACTACGGCCCTTCTAATTTGGCGAATATTTTCCGAACTTCCCTTACTACTTCAACCGCCACCTATCGCAGGGTGGCGGAATCACGCGTACCGAGCGATAACAGCGCCATCTTTTTTATAACGGAGAATCCGTTATAAAAAAGATTTTCGGCAATGAGACTCCCGTGTTGTCCGACACAAATGTTTCCTGGGGTTCTACAGGCTTCGTGGAGCGACCTCTATTTTCCGAGGATTTTTGTAGCACCATCTACGCACGTTGCATGGCTGTCGCGGGCAAAGTACAGGCAGTCGGCTGTCTGCAGTGTGGCCGCTATGAAGCTTCCATCAACGGTCACTAGGTGGCGTGCTTTGCTATGTATCCGGAATGCCATCTAATTAATATGTAAACCTAACTTATGTTAGGTAACCCTCCCTTAATTTTGAAGGATTTGGCGAGTACGTTTTTGCCGTTCTTGAAAACAAAATAAACCCNTTAGGTAACCCTCCCTTAATTTTGAAGGATTTGGCGAGTACGTTTTTGCCGTTCTTGAAAACAAAGTAAACCCCAACCCTAATCTCTTCAAAATTAGAGTGAACAGGCTTCTTCTGGGTAAGCTCGCTCCATCGTCGACTTTGTCTCTGTCATCTATGACCTAGACTAGAGTCAAGAGCAAACCCAAATTAAATTAAAAAAAAAAAAAAAAAGTAACTGGTTTACTTATCTGAAGTTGTTACGTTCATGCGGGATATTTTCCTATGAGTTATGTAGTATTAGGAAAGGTGCTTGGAATATAAATATGTGAAAATCAAAAGACTTTTAATATTGCACTTTATGTATAACAGGTTGCATCTAAGTATCTTAGAAAAACCATGAACTCATTAAAATTATTTTATTACGAAACTATTTGTTTCTCATCTACTGGCCATTAAGACCTTGTTGGTAACTACTAGGTACTCGTGCGAGTTAACTTGACAACTAGCTCGAATGACGTTATGACGTTTTAATTTAAATTGTTGAAAATAATATAAACGTAACGGTAAACGTGATGCTAACGAGTTTATATTTTTTATATTGTTAACGTCAAAACTTCATTGCAGCCATAACGTGCCCGAGTCTTACACTTGACAATTCTTCCAAAATAACGAATCACGGAATCATTTCGAAGGCCGCAGGATTTCTACTAAAACATTTTTATGCCAAGCAAATGAAGCACTTTGTTACAACAACCACATGCGCGAAAAGTTGTTTTTTAACTGGGATAGGACGGGATAGTCCTTGTTTTGTTATACCAGGTTCTTTGAACTATTGCCTCTATTTTATGAAAATATTTTTTTTCTTAGTCACAATCATGCAATTTGTACATACAAAATTCGAATCCAATCCTCAGTTTTTGAACTAAACCAGCGCTTTTGAATTGACAAAGTCAAAAAAAGCACGTTTCCAATGCGAAGATCTGTATGGAGGAGAACGAGTGACTTTATGGGCATCGGAAAATCGAGATAAGAGCACATGGAGAGTAGGTAGATAGTATTACTAAGATTACTAAGTTTCTAATAAGGACATAACTCTGTATCATTTTCAGGGTTCCGTACCCGATGGGTTACCAACGGAACCCTATTACCAAGCCTCCGCTGTCCGTCCGTAGTCCGTCCATCTGAATGTCTGCCGGCTGTATCTCAAGAACCGTCATAGGTAGACAGTTGAAATTTTCACCCAGAGTTTATTT
>NDFZ01001947.1:0-15736 GCA_002192655.3 Mamestra configurata | reverse complement strand
ATAAATATATTGCCATCCCAAAGTCCATATCGGCTAACCAGTGTAACCCTACAATAACTTGGTTTTTCAGACTATGGTCCAAAATACTGCATCAGCAAACGGTGTTACCGTAGTTATTTGGCCTACACTATTGGTCCAAACAAACAATTCATGTATGAAGATGTGTAAATTTTTCATAAAAAAAATAGTAACTTGGTTTGCTTGTGCCGTGGTGTCCAAATGACGGAATAGAGGTATGTGGTACAGAGAGTAAAGTCCCGCACACCTCCACTGAAATGGGAGGATCCTCCGACCAGACGGTTGTTGTGTCTGGTGGGCAACTGCCCGATAGTTGATATTTGGATTATTGTATATGCNGGAGGATCCTCCGACCAGACGGCTGTTGTGTCTGGTGGGCAACTGCCCGATAGTTGATATTCGGATTGTTGTATATGCTCAAATCGCACGGAGAACTTTGCTTGTGCGGTGCAGGATTTCGTTGTTAGTTCGTCGTAGATGGCGTTGCGGTTCTTTTTGTTGCCGTACAAATTTCGCTTCTTAGTTTTTCATGTGGCGGCATTGATGCCGCTACAACGATTTCATCAACTGGAGTCAGATTTTCTGGCTTCTGACTATCCATAACTACTGCCAAAGATCTACAAATCACAGCCGGGACCAACGGCTCAACGTGCTTTTCTAGACACGAAGGAATCTCGCTATGTTTAGATGGTCACCCATCCACAGACCGACCTCGGCAAGCGTTGCTTAACCTTGAAGATCGACCCGTGCGGCTGTTGTTATTTAGCCACGAGCTAAACATGATCATCATCCAGTATTCTGAGATAATTCTATTACCAATACACATAAACCATTTAAATCCAGTTCATCCCCCAAAACACCGTACTACACTATAACAGTGAACCGAAAAAAAAAGCACATCACTACTCTCGCACTAACCACTGCGAGTGAGCGATACAACACTATCTGACGTGCCTCTCACAATACGAGTGAAAGAGAGGGGTAAGCGAGGGTGCGCCTGCGACCCTTGCGGGGTAATGCACCGTGGATGGGGTGCAGTGCATGGTGCATTTTATTTTATTTCTATACGGTGTTATTGTAGGTGACCTTACTCGGTTGGTGCTCTGTATATATCTGTATATGTCTATACACTTTCTAAATTGTGAACCAGTTGAATGTTTGACTTGTTTCAGTTACTGGGTTATTTTGGTGTTTAAATTTAGGGTTGCTTAGAATCTTATGAATTTGGTTTCTAAAGTTCTTGTCAAATGCTGCCAATATCGCATAACATTGATATCCTGCTGTTGACAAAAGGCATTCAAACTTCACAAGCTTACTTAAATCTTACATTACTAATAGTACCTGGATGACTGAGCTTTGCTCGGTGTTGTAAAAATGTAACCTAGCTAGATCGATTTATCACCCCCGAAACTCCCTGCATACTAAATTTCATGAAAATCGTTGGAGCCGTTTCCGAGATTCAGATTAAGGAAAATTGCAGACTCCAGTAAAATTGTAATAAATCTTGATTAGATTATAATTTCTCGATATATTATGAAAATAATCGTTTTGTATACAATAAATCCCATCCAAATTCAATAGTTTCCAAGATGTCCGTGTCTTATTTAGAAAAAATAGTTTACAATTTCACGCGATATTTTACAATCTTACGGTATTTGCCATTTTCCGGTGACATATAAATATACAAGAATTGCTCGTTTACAGGTATTAGATTAGATAAATTTGAAAGTTTGAATGGATGGATATTTGTTACTCAGTCACGCCGGAACGGATGAACGGATCTGGGTGAAATTTGGCTCAGAGATAGATTATTGTCTGGAATAGCATATATGTCGGTCTTTGCCGGGAGTATGTTCTTATTTCCGACAGTTACGCGGGCCAAGCCGCTAACAGAAGTCAGTTTGTTCTATTTCTAAACCTATCGATGCCGATGGCATAAACAGTTTCACCCCATAAATACTTTAATCCAATATAACGCTTGTTACCCCTTAAAATTATCACAACCACGCAACATGAAAGTACTAGTAACCCAATGATCTTTAAGTCCTGAGCATGGCTCGCGAAACTCAGGTTGTCTACCTGCCAACTTCAAAGAGAGATAGCAAGATGCCCCTGCGTGTAGTCAGAGAGGGATGGTCGACGCCCCCCATGCTGACAGATGTTCGGAAAGCATTCGCTTTGTATGCGGGAGAGCGTTTTTTTGAAGCGTGGGTGTCAGTACGAGCGGCGAGCGGGTGGTTCATGAGAGGTAGCGATTTTGTTATTTGGAGATGGATGTTGGATTTTGATGAGGTGAAGTAGTAGTGTCCTATAGTTTTGAACACAACTGATATGCAATCTTAGCTTATTGTTTGATATAGTTACGTAGTGGTCAAGCGTAGAGTGGTGATTATTTGACCACTGCAACCTCAAAAAATTGTTATATATAGGTAGTTATTTTTTCCCGTCGATTTGGTTTTGTCACCTTTTCACCTGATCCCAATAGTAAGGTCGTTGGTTGACGAACTTCTAGAAGGAACAGTTTCTTCTATTGTTTGGTATTTTTATCATAAGAAGAGACAGTTCTCAAACGCAAATGTGCGGTATTGACCACTTTTAAAAATTGATTGGGAGTGTGCGGTGTCAATCTGCATTCTGGCTCCATTATGACAACTTAATCGAAACTTTCTTTTAA
The DNA here is from genome assembly GCA_002192655.3 of Mamestra configurata. Taxonomy (NCBI): domain Eukaryota; kingdom Metazoa; phylum Arthropoda; class Insecta; order Lepidoptera; family Noctuidae; genus Mamestra; species Mamestra configurata. The sequence goes on along the minus strand of NDFZ01001947.1, from coordinate 13,044 downwards.
TTCATGAACTAGCTCATCTTTAAAAACTCCCGTGATTTCTTTGATAGGCCTCAATTCTTAAAAATAAATAAACTATTTGGCATCTCATTTACAATTCCATTTCTGCATCTAATAAGCTACATTTATAATTCGTAAGTACGTAAGCTTCATCCCCGCTCTCAGTCGCACCTAAGCCCACTCTCTCTAGCCATCACTTCCTGTGCCCGTGGGAACTATCTCCTCACTGTGACTCCGTGACATTCTGCCATGCTATGTTACTGTTTATGGGTGAGCACGATCAGGGGCACCCTGACCAGGTAGGTACCCTGAGGTTGAGGATGGAAGTTATAAGGAGGGAATGCACGAAGAAAGATTTTCTTGAATGGTTTTGTTTCGTGGATGAATAGGCTAAAAAGAATGAAGAATGTTTAGTGACGGTTAAGAAAGGATTTTGAAGAATATATTGAATGTCAAATCTTCATGATTGTGTTTCGCCAAATAATGTGGTTTCTATCAACATGTTGTTTCTGATGATTTAATAACAGTTAGTCCAACCAAGATATTTTGCCTGTAACTCGAGCTATCGAATAACTGCTGCATCTTGAGGCTAAGCGATGCTTATTGAGGTCAGTCCTTGGATGAGTGACCATCGTTTCTATACCGAGACTTCCGTGTGCCTCGGAAAGCACGTTAAGCCTTTAGATCTTTGGCAGTCGTTGCGGATTGTCAGAAGCCAGTTAATCTGACTGCAGTCTTGCCAAGAACTACCGTGTTACCCAGTTAATGGGTTGTGGAGGTCTGGTAGGCAGCCGCTCCACGTACAATATTGGTATTAGGCTGAATCCGGTTTGACTGGAAGCCGACCACAATATAGGTAGTTGGGTAAAGGCTAGGCAGATGATGATGGTACGGCTATGGAAGTCCGTAGAAAATTACCTTAAATTCAAGCCACGTTCGTAAAAGGCTAGGCAGATGATGATGATGATAAGGTGATGGAAGGAAGCTTTTGGCAACTAAGACTTGTGCAACTAAGTAGTACTAACATAATTTTAAGTTTTATTTACTAACATTGTTGTTATTATATTTATACTTAGATCAAGGTAATTTATCTATGGATCTTTTTAACCTGTAAATAAATGGTTTATTATTATTATTTATTCCGTAGAAAAAAAAATAGAAATAGAAAAAAATAGTTCCACCCACCGTTATCGGGAACAAGGTCCAAGCTACCGGCGGTCAGGGCTCCAGAGAGAGGAACCTCCTAACAATGCGAGCCGTGTCCAGAGAGCCTCCTGAGGTGTTGGTCGAGACTCGTGGCTATTAAGTCGTTGGCTGATACGACTATCGGTACAATGATATTTTTTATTATTATTCTGCAGTTGATCCAACAGCATCACAAAACTAAAATTCTCCCACGCATACCTCGCTTACTCTCTATTTACATTTGACACTTTGTAACAATAATAGTAACAGATGTTTAAACAAAACAATACCTATGACCATTACCGACCATTACCGTTTATTGCTTTACACCTGGGAGTGAGAAAAAAACCGGCCAAGTGCGAGTCTGAATCGCACACGAAGGGTTCCGTACCATTATCTATAAAAACGGCCAAAAAATCACGTTTGTTGTACAGTTTAAATTAAAGTCATAGTCAAAGTCAATTCATTTATTTCAACTAGACCATTAAAAGGCACTTTTGAACGTCAAATTTACAGTTTGAAATTAAAATATTAGTGACTCTAGTTGTCCATTCGCAAAAAGTAGATTCTTATGGAGAAGAACGGACAAGAAACTCCATAGTTACTCTTTTCAAATATAAGTTTTACAATATTTTGTATACATACATTGATGAATTGATTATATTATGTGAGCACAATGCACCCAACATTACCCTAATGCACACACTTATATACTAACAGGTACAACAAAGCAATACCAGCAAAGATAAAACTAAGTTTGCTAGCAAGGGACATGGTACTCGGTACTCAATTTTTTTTTTCTTTAAATATTTTTTTTAATTTTAATTATTTATTTTTAAAGTGAAATATATAACTAAATATTCTGTGAATATTTCAAGCGTCTACCTGTTGCCGTTATCAATATCGAGCATAAAAATCACGTTTGTTGTATGGGAGCCCCCTTGACTATTTATTTTATTCTGTTTTTAGTATTTGTTGTTATAGCGGACACAGAAATACATCATCTGTGAAAATTTCAACTGTCTAACTATCACGGTTCATGAGATACAGCCTGGTGACAGACGGACAGCGGAGTCTTAGTAATAGGGTCCCGTTTTACCCTTTGGGTACGGAACCCTAAAAACGTTTAGAGGCGTGACAAGGTTGACTTTTGTGTTATGATTAACAAAGAAGAATAGTTTTCGGTAACTGTTCTGTAATTCGAAGAGGAACAGGTTCACAGGTAATTAAGCAATCATAAATTAATACAATAATTTCATATACGATCCGGAAATTAGGACTTAAGACTTGCCCCAATTTATTTGTGGTCCGCTCAGTATAACTGTTTCTTACATTTATTTTAAATTAGCGTACGAAGTCGCGGGCTAAACCGCGTCTTCGTACGCGCATATCCCGTTTTTCTCATTACCGTAGGAATTTCCCGTTCCCGGTTAGCCTATAGAATTTCTCATGAATATGGCGATCATAATATACAAAACAACATTTTATTTGTTTGTCAAAGTACAGTCAGTTACATTTATGTTTTGATACATCACGTCTGTAGTTATTACACGACTGCCCAATAATAGTGCTGTTATCAGGGTCATATTTATAGTGTTACGTTGACAGAAATTTTGGCATTTTGGGACCCACCCTTATTTTAATTTTCGTGAAGGACATTTTCCCACTTTGGCCCCTTATGTAAGTTAATTGATACTTCATGTATAATTTTGCTTCTTAACCTTTCAAATGCCATTGTCACGTAACACACGCAAGCGCGTGCCCTGTACGCCAAACGTCACAAATATGTGACAAAAAGTACGGCGAATTTGTGGCTTGGCGTCGGGGGCACGCCGATGCGTTTATGTTCTGGCGTTCTAAAAGTTAAGGTGGGTATCCACTATGTTCGCGAATCTCTTTCGCTCCACGCTCCTCCTGCTCCATAGAGTGCATCCACACTGTGGAACAGTTGGACGAGCGCGGAGCGCAAAAGGTTCGCGAACATAGTTGATACGCGCCTTATTGTTCCAGTGTATCAAAACGATCTGTCATATTACAAAAGCTGGTCCACAATTTGCACCGACAAAACAAAAAATGCTGGGAGGATCTTTAAACGTTTAACCCATCATATTGATGAATGGCATACGCACGGAATAAAATACCGTTATAATAAATTAATCACTATCGATCAAGCTCGCAAATTATATGTGAATCAAGTTATTAATTAATGGCCGGTTTCTGAATGAAGAATTTGAGTATATTATGTCAAACTCTACGTGAGTCAGAAAACCTGTAAAACTTTGTCACTAAATTAGAGTTTGACTCGTTCTTAACTCCAAATTCCTCGTAAGTACTTTTGTGGGCATACAGTATAAATCAATAAATTCTCAATTCAGATCAGCCTTTAGACTTCTAGAAAATAGGAAAGAATCAAATCAAAAATATAAACTACAAAACACAAATACTCAAAAACGATATTGCCAGACGAAAAAAAAAATGAAGATTTCGCCTATCAATACCTGTTCACAGGCCATATGCTCAAATCTTAAGCTCGCCCCCATTGTTACCGAGACCGTAAAGAAAAAAAAGAATCTCCTAAACATCTGGCGCTCGACACCCTCTATACCCACCCTCAACATGAGACAGATATATATGGATCCCTTAGGAGTAAAAGAGGCAGAACTAACAAAGCGCTCTAGGATTGAGGAAAAAAATCAAATGCGCCCGCGCGCGTTCTCGTTCCGTTTCCGAATTCAAATTTTTGATTTTAGAAGAGACGTTGTATGTATTAGGTTTTTATTTAGTGAAGGGATAGTAGGTAGGAAATGTTTGGCGATGGATCTTGATGGTTATTTCGAACTGTAAAAGTTTTTTTAGTAAAATGAAGGACTGTTCGAAAGCTAAATTTTCTGCGTTGATTATATGGCGTAGCTAACTGTCCTATTACAGGTCAAAGGCCTTTTCTCATGCGGAGAAGGACCTAGCATTTATCATCATACTCACTGCGTGTTCAGACTTCAATCTTTTTTTACTTTTATTTAATGTGGGTTTACTCTTGACTCTAGTCTAGGTCATAGATGACAGAGACAAAGTCGACGATGAAGGAGGCTTACCCAGAAGAAGCCTGTTCACTCTAATTTTGAAGAGATTAGGGTTGTATGCGTTCGGAAACACAGACGCAGGCAGAGAGTTCCACTCCTTTGCCGTGCGCATTATAAAAGACGTTTAGTGCGAATTGGTGGAATAGCAACAAGATAGGGATGGTAACTTGCAGTGCGTCTAGATGTCATCAGATGAGGAAATTTAAATCAACCCAGAAAATTTAGCTTTCGAACATTCCTTCAATTACTAACAAAAACTTCTACAGTTCGAAAGAACCATCAATCTGACTTTATCTTGATGTATTTATTCATCAGCATCCTGTGTCTTGGGGTGAACTAGTCACATTCCTGCTTGAAAGACTTTAAATCCACCATCCAATCCAAAGCAAATTTTTCATGTTAATGGGACCAATTCTAGGTACTTTTGAATCGCAAAAAATGTCCAGGTTACCACAAGACTCATAATAATAGTATTTACAAACCAAGACATATTTTAGCGTTGGTAGAAAGCTGTTCGTAACAAACCAAGACAGGTTGGCCAACAAAAGAAATTCAATCGAAGCTAACAGCAATTTAATACAATTAGGGTATCAATCTGGACTTAGCACGCGATGTCTGAGAGCTATTAACATTCTTTAAGAAACGCACTAGCTGGATGATGGTGGAAGGACTTGGCTAACAAGTTATGTGAAATGATTGGTCCTCTCCAAACTAAGCACGAACTGAGCAGAACGAAGAACAATCAAATAGTCTATGCGGTGGCAAAAATACCACCAGATAATTACAAATANAGGGTATCAATCTGGACTTAGCACGCGATGTCTGAGAGCTATTAACATTCTTTAAGAAACGCACTGGCTGGATGATGGTGGAAGGACTTGGCTAACAAGTTATGTTAACTGATTGGTCCTCTCCAAACGAAGCACGAACTGAGCAGAATGAAGAACAATCGAATAGTCTATGCGGTGGCAAAAATACCACCAGATAATTACAAATCAGTATACGGTTAGTCGACTCTTCACGTGACCAGAGGGCTGGCCTTTTCTTTGGCCAACGAATCAGCATCGTCATTCAACGTGGCAATGCGGCCAGTGTTCTGGGCACTTTTCCCGTTGACAGAGGTGTGGACGAATTTTTCGATGCCCTGTGAGTTCTTCCCCTCCCCTTTTTACTCAGTTTATGAATTTTCTACTAGGTTGTATATAGTATCTATACGTGTTTATGTATTTGTAAATATTGCCTGAAAGTTACATTCAATAAAAGATATACCTAAAAAAAATCGTTAATTTATAAAATATCTCGAGAGATTNATATAGTATCTATACGTGTTTATGTATTTGTAAATATTGCCTGAAAGTTACATTCAATAAAAGATGTACCTAAAAAAGATACACTGTTTATAAATTATAGATTGAGCATTTCTTTAACAATGAGACGAATCAATATGGAAGCTGTGCACTGATGGGTCGTCAGTTCACAATTTCTTCAACCGTAGAAGAAATTTTCAGTTGTATCTAAACTCGTAATACATGGGAATTGAGAAGCAAGGGCTGATGACGCTCAGTCCACTGTATATGTCACCGGAAAATGGCAAACGCCGTAAATATCGCGTGAAATTGTAAACTATTTTATCTAAATAAGACACGGATATATTGGAAACTGGATATATGGGATTAATTGTATGTAAAACGATTTTTTCATAATATATCGAGAAATTTAATCAAGATTTATTACAATCTTTTACGGAGTCTGCAATTTTCCGGTTACATATATCAATAGAACGATCTAGTGTAGATTCCTTCTTCCTATGTGGCCCTAGTTAAGATATATTAAAGCTTTTCTAAAGCCGTTCTAAATGTTAGTCTTGATTTTCATTGTAGAGTCGTTTCGAAGCATTGAAGTTTACAACTTGCGTTTAGCTCGATATCCAAAACGAAATGTGCCTTAAAACTTTACAAGTTGTGTCGGTCATTTTATGATTTTGGTAAAACTGCAATCATGAGGCTGATTTTACGAATCAAGGTCCCATTGTCAACTGATATCAAACTCGGCTTGCCTTGCACAGAATTTTGTAGCGCTTGTATCACATATTTCATGTCTTCGCCCTAATCCTTGGAGTTGGTATGTTATATTTTGTGATGTGTGATTATTGTATGTTTAATGTTCTTTCATGGCTCGTGTCACTGTTTTCTCTGTACTCCTCTCTTTCTCCCCGTTGCTTCGGGTCGATCAACTTTTTATTTTATTTTATTTTGACAAGTACAGTGACAGACTACAGACTAAAAACAATTCATCACAGCCATGACAACATACATTATGTGAATTTGGGGCCCAATTGTTACTGTACACAGCGTTCAATATTTAATAAGCTTCATTAGTGACATTTTACAAATGTTTAACATAATATGAAAAAAAAAAAAACTCTTCCAACTACAATTTATATAAAGCATTTCTAAATTCGTTGAAACTGCTCAAAAATAAGTCTACCTTAGGGCATATTGCTTTATATTGACTGCACATTCTGGACAACGGGTTATTTTCAGAAACATTATTGTTACTAGCCGGAATACTGAATAATTTTGCCATAATTTATCAATAATCACTAATCTTTCTTTTTTCTTATTTCAGGTAAGTCCTCAATCGTTAATTCGCTAAGGTATGCTATCATTAAGCTGTAGTCGTAAGGATGCAGGCAGACGTATCGTGATACTACAGTTAACACATCCGGTGATGCTGTGTAAGTTATAGGTGATGGCGGGTTTGTGTGATCTTTGTAACATGTCGTATATGGAAAGGTAAGATAAATCTTTGAATGAAAATGTTTACTGGTTTTTACATTGTTGCGAGCTTTTTTAATCCCAGGCGATGTATCATTGTTCGTCGTTTTACGGTTAACTTCTTCTTATACCTATTAGTGATCGCCTGGTGGTTGAAATTCGGTTGTATATCAATTAAACTAGAAATAATTGCGTCCTGCACCCAATAACACTCTTCCTTGTGCGCAATATCATTAAAAAGGGGTATCAAGTTATTTCTTCACGTACATAGATTCTGTTATATTTTGTTTAGCTCAGTATTGTGGACACCAAACATTTCGCGCTCGATATAATAAAAACGGTCGTTTAGTTAAAACACACTCCTCAGGCTGTTAAAAACAACTCAATAATTAAAAATACACGATATTCCTAATGACTCGGGCGTCTCCGAGTCTTCATTTAGACTATGGCGAGTGTTTATTGGTGATTGGCAATAGACGCGAACAGATGTCCTGAGACTTAAACGTTGGGTATGCTTAACATATCCGGTGCCTACGACCGAGGTATAGGCAGGAGCGGTCGTATACGATGACGTGGGTATCAAATGTGCATTCATCGAGTCTTAGGCTGCAGTGTGGTCTTAAAATATAAGTACTCTAAGAGCTCTGCTTCTCAATTCAATCGGTATCTTCACATCTAATCTTAGGGTGGTTATTAGTAAATCAACATTTTGAGATTTCAGACACGTACATTCCCATCTCACACAAATAAAGAGTCACTACACATTCTCTTTTTCTTTTGTTTTTTCCCTTTCCCTAATGCCTAAGTAAGGTAAATTTACTATAGAGACTATGTACAGAATATAAATTAATTGTTACTGGCTAGTGTACATATTAATACTCGAGGGGTTTGACGCTGGTAGTCGAAATACAGGCTTTGTCTAGTTCGACTACAAAATCAAAATCAAATCCTCTTTATTGTGGACTATAGGTATGCATCATAAATACAGGTCTTAAATAATTAAAATAAGGTCAGCTATGTCCCGCCGTTAAGGCATACAATAATAAAATACAAATCTGAATTTAAAACACAATTAGTCATATTAGTCTCGATACATTATTAAAATATTCCAAATTATAGATACATACAAATTCAATTTCAAGTCATATAAGTCATAATCATAATTCATTATTACACATTGCAAATTATTCTTACATAAATATTAAAAAGTGGAAAGACAAGCAATTTAAATGTTTCAACTACAATTCACACTATTAGTATACTTATTTTTCCTTTCTTGTCATTGGAACACAATATTTTTGTCACACAAGTAATCTTTGACANTAAAAAAAAAAACATTTAAAAATATAAAAAGTAGTAGTCCGCCGGTGTCGGGAGCAGAGTCCAAGCTACCGGTGGTTAGGGTTCCAGAGAAAGGAACCTCCTCACAATACGAGCCGTATCGAGGAGTACTGCCTTCTGTATCAGGCCCTTTACCCAACTGCGTAACGCCAACTTCGACAGATGGTCGTCGAAGCTTTTGGCCATCAGGCCATTGGCCGTAACGACAATCGGCACAATGACAGCCGAGTCCACATTCCACATGTCGACAACCTCTTATTATTATTATTATTTCCCTTTTCATGAACTCTTTTCGCATTGTTATCATTCATAACCATAACGATAATAATAAGCTTCCTCAACTTTTAACCAATGAAGTCTTTGTGTAACCTAATATTACCATTACCTACCTACCAATATCACGTGTTTGTAACACCAGAAAAAAATCGCAGGTCGTAATAGAACCTTGCATTTTTCCAGAATAAAAACTTAACCTTAAGGAACACACCGGCAGTATCGCTTACTATCAGTGAAAGAATTTTAATGATCGGATCAGTACCTCCAAATATTACTCCCTAAGTCCATACAAACAAACAAGTCTAACCCGGCTTAACCAATATCACACATTCACATATAAATTCGTCAGACAGAACTAAAAATGAAATGATTTAAAACATTCTACAAGTTCTCTTAATATTTTTTTCCGCTAGAGCTTACAACTTGTCCACCATATCGATACACTGGCGCTCGCGGCGATAAAGCGCCGTTTCGATTCCTTGAGCCGGAAATAGCCCCGGTCAAGAACCCGCGCGAAAAATTCGCTCATTCTGCGCGCCTGCGTGCGCGCAGGGTGTGCGTGTGTGAGTGTGCTTTGTTGTGCCGTTGTGGTGGAGGGGGGAAGTTGAGTGTGATAAGTGTGTATGTTTCCGCGGCCCTGGAACGCAAAGGGCATTTGGAAGGACATGGGTAGGTTTTAGTCAGTAAGAGGATGACACTCCCTTCCGCTCGGCCCAAAGAGCAGGCATTTGATGATTTCCAACCCAAAAAAAGGGTATGAGATGAAGAGTGCTTGTTCAACAAAAAGTCTTGTCGTTATGGATTGAAAATCCATGCTTCTTCTTCAGACAAACTTTTTCAGTATGAAACAAGAACCTGCGCGAATAATTCGCTGAATGTGCGCGGTTGCGTGTGCGCAAGGTGTGCGTGTGTGAATGTGCTTTGTTGTGCAGTATGTGGTAAAGGGGGGAAAGTTGTGAAGGGTAGGTTTATGAGAGGATGTGATGAAAAGCGCTTGGTAGATAATTTTACTGGAAGAATCAGGAAGATGATGATGAATTTCTAGCTACTAAGGAACCAGCAGACTTTCCATCAGCATCTATACTCGATACCCAAACCAACCCATTGACTATAAAACTCTTCTCTTTCTTGCATGTTTACGAAACAACCCAGTATGCGCTTGATACGGCACTTGCATCAACGCACACATGCATACATACAGTCGGCGCACGCGATTCGAATGAATGGCGCGATCTCTTTGTTTTTAGTGCTGCGACGGAGTTGCGCGGTGAACTGGGTTTGAGAGTGATTGCTCATTGCAGTAGTAGGGAGCGGAGGAATGCAGGGATAGGAACAACAATGGAAAAAAATACGCTAAATTAACTTGAGAATTTGGTGGATTCCCTTTTTTTTACTCTGTTCTTGTGTATTTGTTTTTACTCGTACTCGTAATTTGTTAGGGACGTCGACTAGGGATTTTATTTGATTAAATTCGTATGAGAAATTGATGGTGGACAAATCTTTATTAAAGCTGTGATATCTAATCATTGACAAGATGTTTATTTGCTCTGAACAGAGCTTTCCTTTAATTTAAATTCAATTTATTTATTTTTGTACTATACTTATTATTTTTATAATTTTCATGTGTATTTGCTGTGATGAGAGCTTTCCTTCAATTTAGATTCAATTATTTATTTTTAACCAAACTTATTATTTTATAATTTTCATGTGTTTTTAAACATAGGAACATTGTCCATATTAAATAGCCCCAATCTGAAACGGCATCAAAAATGTTTGGCTACTTACTGCGTTCTACATTAATTCAAGTTACAATTAGAAGTAACTTCTCAAATCAAGCCTATCCATCAAAGACCCCTTCCCCCCATATATCCTATGCTCAAGAACCCCATGCAACATGAGTAAGATAGTACGAACTATAATCAAGTAAACAAGAAGTACAAATATTAACACTGACTCACTTAGCACGTGTCGGATAAGATAGCGTGTGATGTGTATCTAGCGATGGGTGACCGGGGGCTAAGGTATTGGTTAGATGGGAAATCAATTTTTGATATACACAATCTAGTAAAAATATGTCATACAACCCTACATGGATTTCAAAGTCAGAAACGATATCCAATCAGTAGGTAATTTGCACATTAAAAAAATACATCAATACTTTATTAGATCCAACAAAAATGGCACTTTAAAAAAAAAACTGTTGCATTGTGTTCATTGACGTGCACATGACAATGACTGGCAGTATTCATAAAAGTTGTAAATGTCACGTTAGCATTTAGTTCTTAATAAAATTAAGAAACAAAGAAAATTTTTCGTACTTGATATCGTAATTTGTTGCGAACAAAGATTATGTATTGCAGATCTTTCACAAGCCGGACAAAACGTTTTAACATTGCAGTTTATTTGGATATTAAGCAAAAATCTAAGGAAGAAGTTTAATAGAAGTCTAATCTTCAAGGTTCGCTTGCCGATGTCGGTGTGCGGATAGGTGACCATCTTAACATACCGAGTTTCCTCCGTGCCTCGGAAAGCACGTTAAACCGTTGGTCCCGGCTGTAGTTGTAGATCCTTGGCAGACGTTACGGATAGTCAGAAGCCAGAAAGTCTGACAGTCTTGTCAAGCAGTACCGTTTTTCACAGTTGCTGAGTTGTGGAGGTCTGGTAGGCAGCCGCTCCACGTAAAATTCTAGTATTCAGCTGAATCTGGTTTCACTGGAAGCCGACTCCATTATATGTAGTTGGGAAAAAGGCTCGGCAGGTGATGGTAGTTGGAAAATTTACACCATGTAGGTCTAAAGCTGAAATAAAAAGAAAAAACAATGTTATAGAGTCAAAATCTAATGAATATTCCGACATCGTCTACGTAGAGTTTTTTTTATTTAATATGGGTTTACTCTTGACTCTAGTATAGGTCATAGATGACAGAGACTAAAGTCGACGATGGAGCGAGCTTACTCAGAACCAGTCTGTTCACTCTAATTTTGAAGAGATTAGGGTTGTATGCGTTCGGAAACACAGACGCAGGCAGAGAGTTCCACTCCTTGATAAATGTAAAAGACAAAGCTTAACAATAAACTGAAGAAACACGAGCAGTGCACTGCGATAGACCGGTGATAGAAAGATACCTCACAAGCAGCCTGTTGGTGATCCAGTACGGTGTGGTGAATCTCACTTGACTGAGAGCAAATAAATAAATTCAGCAAGAAATCTTAACACTGACACAAACACAGTCCTCTGCGTAGTTTATATTATTGTTGTTATATATTAAACTACTGTTAATTATTAGTATTATGTTGGCTCTAGTTCATCACTTGTGGCTCCAGTCACAATCATATTTTTAGACTATACTATTGCACCGTTGCACGTGTAAGCGGGCACACCATTAATGCCTAGATGCATAATTAGTTTGGTTTACTTGTTAATGCTTGAGTTTGTCTATTTCTGATGGCTCAATGGAGTGTGCTAACTACCAAGTGTCAATTAATTTCATTTAATTTGATTTACAGTTTAAATATGTTATTTGTCTGTGTCATGTATTGTATAATACTTTGCATACTACTGTATAAATTGAAGTTTTTAAAATTTAACAGACAGATGTGTTGCTGGGGAGTTTGTTGCGCCACTTCTTCTTCCAGCTATAACACTAGGAAGTGGTGACGGGCGGGCGTTTTGGGGGACTGTCTTTATGTAGAACTTTGACGTTCAAAAAGTGCTGGTACTCAGCTTAATTTGAATAAATGGCTTGATTTTGATTTGAGAAAAANTTGACGTTCAAAAAGTGCTGGTACTCAGCTTAATTTGAATAAATGGCTTGATTTTGATTTGAGAATGCATCGTGGTCACAAAGACACCAATGGCGACTATTTCATGTAGAAGTGGAACATTCAACAAGAAAATTTAACCCTGACACGGGGAAATCTCTCAAAAATAAAGATGACACCTTGAACTTAAGTACAACTTCCATAATATATAATATTGTTACATAACGATTCGGCGGTGCGTGTAGTAACATGATATCCTGAACGCTATAGAATATAAATGTCCACATTATAGTGGATCGACGAATATATTGCTTGACAATGATCATGAGATGGTACTACTGGTTCTCGGGATTTAGAGATGAGTTTCCTTTTTTCGTCTTGATATCTATAGGACTTGACCTGATAAAGGCCGCCTAGATCCGCTTGATGCGAGACGCACAGGACCGATCGTTGTGGCTGAAAGTCAAAGTCAAAGCATTTGTTTCAAACTAGCTTTTGCTCGCGTGGAATACTTAGTTACTTTGGGCAGACATAAAGTTTAGTAAAGTTTCAGTCAATGCTACTGAACAGAGAAAGAATAAAATAGATATAGATAGTTTAGCATAAACGCATCGGCGTGCCCCCGAC
>NDFZ01001945.1:4327-15727 GCA_002192655.3 Mamestra configurata | reverse complement strand
GTAAAGTAGTCTCACTAATCAGACCCAAATTATTGGAATGTTCAGATTACTGGATTGCTTAGAAATATTCAAAATAAATAAAGGAAGTATTTGAGAATGTACTAATTTAATAAGGGAATATAAAGCAAGTGGTGGGGTAGGTGCGGGCGGATGGTGCCGGATTGTTGAATGTGCAGAAGTACTGAAATGCCGGATTAGCAAGACTTTATTTATTATATTCCCAAAAAACTACCGATATGGCGAATCTTATGATACTCTTAGTACTAAAAGCGTGAGTGGTTTGTGTTGCAATCAGTTTTTATAAGTATGAGCAGTTGAGTTGAAGGATGATCTTTAACCTTTTGAACGCCATTGGCATGTATACATGACAAGCAAGCGCGAGTCCTGTACGCCAAACGTCACAAATATGTGACAAAAAGTACGGCGAATTTGTGGCTTAGCGTCGGGGGCACGCCGATGTATTTATGCTCTGGCGTTCAAAAGGTTAAGACTAGAGCTTTCAACTGCAACTAGGGAAACTCTCTCAAAAGTAAAGCAGTTTTGTTCTAACTTAAATGTAAGTCCAGACTAAATACACTCTCAAGTCTGAAGTTACTTTTTGCAAATACTTATTTATTAAATATATATCGACGGCGAAGTGCCAATAACTCCTAACTGCTGAAATCAATAATTTACACAAACTGGAAGAAAACAAATAATATCTTGAGAAGTTGAAAATTAATTAGTAAATTAAATTAGTTAATAACCATTTAATGCAGTTTCAACTAAAAATACACTTCAGAGATTAAACATAATACATAGCAAAAGCCCCAGTAAATTAAAAGCTGTAAAAAATAAATCTCTCGAAAAATGTCAGTTAGAAGGTATTATTGGCACTTTACCGTCGATATGTATACTTTATTCTACACCTCATAATATGCACAATGAAGTATAAAACATATTTTTTAATTCTTTTCAATATTTAAGAGCAGTAAATGCTGCAAAATAAAACGTTTCAAGACAATAGAATGAAAGAAAAAGAGTTCATTTGTGCCTAGCATGAATTTTACCAATGAAACGAACGAACAAAATTAAATTTTTGATTTGTGTTCTTATAAATGAATAAACGAAATAATAATATATTTTTATTCTAATTTAAAAAAATTACATATATAATGTCCCATTAAATTAGATGATAAAATAAAGACAATGGTAAAAGAATAATAAGAAAAACGAATAATATAATTACAGGAAAAAAATCTGGTTCATATTTGGCTTACGCAAGTATGACCACGTTTCCGAATTTCGTACTAAGCTCAAATGGCTTCCTATTCGCCTTCGCCGGAATGCCCACATACTTTCTCTTCTTTACAATGTACTTTTTAACCCTTCTACTCCTTTTTATCTTAAAGACCGGTTTCAGTTTCTCTGTGACACACACTCTAGGTCCTTGAGATCATCGGAAAATCTTCAATTAAGTATTCGTATGCACTCCACATCCTTCTTTAACAAATCTTTCACTATTCAAGCTGCTCGTTTGTGGAATGCATTACCCATAGATGTGAGGCGTGCACAAACGCTACCAACGTTTAAAAAATTGGTGAAGGAGCATTACCTCTCACTATAATTTTTCTTCTCCTTTCCCATTTATATATTTGATATTTATTAGTATATTATTTAGTATTGTGTGTATTTTATATTATTGTCTAATTTATATTGTTGATGATGTTTGTACACTGACCGCCCTAAATCTAACTTCTTTCGTTCAGTCCATCCAAAGGTTGTCTGTAAGAGATTGCCCTGTGCGATAAGACCGCCCATTGTACACTTGTTTTTTTTAAACATTTTTACTATGTTTGTAATGAGGTGTACAATAAAGTATATAATAATATATTAGAGTTTATTATTATTTTAGGTCAAAATAGAATTACTTAATCAGTATAATTTTTTGCTTGGATACCTTTGGTTATACATGCTGAACACTTAAAATTTGACCATATATTTTAATAGGGTGAGAGGAGCAGCTGCGTCCACTTGTAGTAGTGGTCACCCCTCACAAAATCTTACTAACCCTGCGTTAAATAAAATAAATATGCAACAATAATGAATTAAAATATATTTCATCACATCTTGCATTATTTAGTAAGCCAAGCAGGCCATTCGCAACTAAAAATTAAATCTATAACACTCCACACAAATTAAGTATTAATTTTCTTTAAGTAGTAAATAAAAAGGGGTTAATGGAAGGGTCTCGCGGATTAAAAAACTATTTTAAGGGCCAATTTTTATACAGCCTGTATAAACCTAATCATCATTATTGTTTGTAATGCCTAATTAGAGTTTATAATGAGGTGAGCATGATATCCATTATAGATTATTATCGTTGGCGTATCGCACTACATAAGGGAAGCTATACTTATGTGTCAATGGGCTTATCACTAAATGAACTGACCAAAAGTTAATGACCATGAATTCAATATGAAAAGAATAAATGAGTGAAAATCATACCTCAATTTTTCTTCTGAAGTCAGTTCCTCGTAAGTCTACACAAAAAACACGGTTGAATTAACATTAACACGTTAAATATTAACAAAATCTTTAATTAGAATCCAATATGTTTTACCTTATTAGGATCGACTGGTCTGTGGAGATCCATGGCTACTTTTTACACCCAACACTTATAAATAATTTAAAGTATCTTATAAACAACCATATGTGAATTAATTCAATTATAATATTAAATTAATCTAAAAACCCCGTGCTACAAAACTGATGCCGGAGCGGAGACCAGCGCGTTCCAAAGTCGGCGATTGGGAATTGAGCATAATAAACATTCGAAATGTGCTCTTTCTGTTACATTTTCATTCAGTTTCTATTCTTATCTTTGTCTCGCATGCTAATAATTGCACAACAACCTGATTTTCAACCTGATAATTTTGTCAAAGTGACAGTTGTAGAGTTGACCCAATTTATTTTCGATTCGAATGCGGTTTAGTCCATTGCAGCATGGAACTACTAAATATTTTGACAAAGTATGACAATTAAAATTGACATCGCACCCGCACGTCAAAATTGACGGGAAAATAACGAGTTTGCAGCTATGTTATTATTTTCGTAACTTTTGTTTATTATCTAAAATAATTACAAATCGGCGATAGCAATGCTTTTTTCTATCATGTTTTGGAGATAGCTTTCAGCGCAATGCCGAATAAAGGTAAATAGTATAATAATGCCCCTCAAAATGTACTCAACACTCCAGCTGAAGTTACAATAGTTTTAGCTAAACCAATGGTTATCCGTTCTTTAGCCAAATAGTTGTTAAGCCAGTATGGTACAATTATATAACGAATGCTAGATCTAGCTATATGATCGGTCAAGTGTAAAAAGATGCTAAATCGCCAACAATGGAACCTTTCTCTTCAAATTGCGCCTTTTCGTCCGGCACTCCGCCATTCCTATTTTGCGAACTTTCACAAACAAATTAATGACGTTCACGATTTAAACTCTTATCTGAACCTTACCTTCTCTATACCTTATCTTCTCTTACCTTCTTCATGGGCAATCTGCTGCCCATATCCCTTTTTAAACCTTTCCCCAAATTACTGAAAAAAGAATTTGAAGAAAATTATTTGTTCAAAACTCTAGTCTGAAAACTTGTCATCTCCTGTCAATAGGAATTGACACATTCTTAACTTCAAATTCTCAATTCAGAATTTATCTTCCATACCACTTCAGTATCCATCATCTGATTGTTCACTTACTTCCTAGCCATATCATCTGTCATACAACCTGTTCTTCATTTATTTTATCTGCCTTAAAGAGTAATATATATGGGATCTGCCTCTTTTTGCCTCTGCCGGTAGGCTATGGGTAAAATCTATTGTAAGGTATATTTCTTTCTTCAAACATAACCAACATTGAACTGTTGAGTGTGGACATAAGTTTATTATTTTGTTAATACTTACAGGCAATTTTTATGAATCTACTTAATTAAATAATAGTCAACAAAAAAAAAACACTTTTGTGTGCCACAAGATTTTTTAACTTATTAACATGTTAAAGTATCATAAAACTGAAATTAGAATTATTGAGACACAAACAGCTTTCCTGTAATATGATTTTGAAGCTAAGTTTTGAGGCGAAAACTGAAGTTTTCAGGCGGTTCTAGTACAGGCACATCATCATTTTAAAGGAATGGTTTTGTAGCAAATGGCATGTCAGGATATTCAACTATCCTTTTGTATTAAAAAAATGCAGAAATAAAGCTCACATTCTTTTTAAATACTCATGGTGCAGAATTTCTTTTCAGTTTAAAAAATAAATTCACCATAAATGCAAAGAAAGTTTTCAGTATCATATACACACTTTCCTTTTTCTTCATTATATCAGAATAAAAAACTCAATTTACTGAAAAAAACAGCTACTTTAATGAAAAATAAAAGAAAATCTGAATTGAAGGTAAAAGGAAAATTATATTACTGGTAGTAAGTAGCTGTAACACAAAAACTAGACCTGATCAAAACAAAATAAATATGGTTAAGTAATAAGGGTGATAATTTTTAATACCCTACCTGGGTATTAAAAATTAGTAAGCACATTCTTTGTGGCAAAATCTTGTTGGCTAGTGTTATTTGTATCTAAAGGTTGACTAGTAGAGTATGCCTTGTTGTTTACCGGCCAGTTTCAATAACAATCTACCTTTAACCAACTGTCAAGTTAGCTACCAACAGTAACTGAAACAGTACATTAAGTTGAAACAAATGAACAAGTAGACAATAGCATTACCTTTAACTTGTATACATGTATGTTTATTTTTCGTTTACAGAAATGAATCGCAGCCAGCCAGTAGACATTAAGGTGCTCACCCCAACACCACAGCATGGGGTAGCCATCAAAGTAACACCGGGTGTCACCAAGCCAGTTGTTGTCAAGGTAAGTGGTAGATAGATCTATGAAGCATTTACGGTCGGTTTCAATAACTTCTAACATGACGTTTTAGCTACTGTTGGTAGCTAATTTGACAGTTGGTTAAAGGTAGATACGTTATTGAGACCATCCGTTACAGAATAGAAAATGTTCCAAATATGTGGATATAATTTTTAAAGAAACAACACTGGTTTAACACACTATTTGTAACCTACATATATTTTATTTTTAATAAATTTATTCTTATTCTAATAACGTTTCGGGCCTTCAAAGTTGATGGTTAACTTTATATAAATTGGGCATAGTAGGCGTTCATGTTGAAAGCAGCATCAATGGCATTCATTAGGTCCCCAAAGGTGCAAGTGTTTGGTATAACCTATGAATTTGTTTGAACTAAACATCTGGCACAGTCCTCAGACCTTACAAGCGATAAATATATCTCAATAGCCGGTTAACTTGAGATAAAACCTCTTGTTGGAACAACTATGAACTACCTATGCTAAACCGACAACAATAAAAGCCATGAAAGGTCATGATTGCTTTCTAATAGGTCTTTAAGATGAACATTTTTCAGCTAAAACAGGGCCAAATAAAAATAGAAAACATTGACATGACTGTTTGATTTCTTGGTTTAGCACTTGGGGAAGTGAGGGTCGGAAGCTATGCTGACGTTCTCTCGGGGTTACTATGAGGACCAGGGCGCGAAATACGCGTTTAAACGTGGAGTTTCGGAAATCAGCCCGATTTACATACGAGGAGCAGAGTAGGGAGTCCATTTTCCGCGTTCTCCCATTCGGTTCGTTGTGCGTAAGTGTCCTGGCTGAGTTAGGCAGCCTTACTCCGCCCTGAAGCAAAGAAGTTTCCTGGTAGCTTCACAGGCTTCCCGGAGCGATTTCACCGTTATGTGGATTTGTTCACGTTGGGTAGCCACGGCCTCGCATTCCAGCGAGTGGCAGCTGATTTTTCGGCGTCAAAGCAGCCCCCGCAGAGTGGGCTGTCTGTGGTGACTGGCGCCTATGTTAACAAGATGTTTGCTTAGGGGGCAATGGCCCGTAATTGTCCCTATTATTGTTCTGAGGTTATTTCTACTTAGGCGGAGTAGTCGTTTTGTGAGTTGGGGATGTAGACTTGGCATTGAATTTTTGACTGCCTGCTGTCTGTAACCTATGACCATTTGTTGTTATAAGGTCAGTTGATCTCTGGCGAATATGGATTTGCCTCCTCTGGACTCCTTGAAATGAGTGGTTACGGCTACATACGAGGAACAGGGTGTAAAGATCCCGTTTCTGGAAAAGTCAGTTTAGTTTGTATGTACTGATCTAGATGGCGCTACAGTTAGAATCCTGGTGTCCACATGCTTACAATTCTTGTTCCTGCCAAAGGGAAACATCCCAATTTATTTGAGATCTCCGCAGAATGTCTTCTTCCATGCTTGTCTATTAATCATTTCAGTACTCACCTCCTTTCTAGCATGTTCTTCCACACAGTCCATCCAACTTTACTTTGAAAACTTTCCTGTGTAATCAGGTACATACATAAACTCATACTTTTAGGGTTCCGCACCCGAAGGGTAACCAACGGTAGAAACCCTATTAATAAGCCTCCACTGTACGTTCGTCCGTCTGTCTGTCAGCGGGCTGTATCTCAAGAACCTTAAGAGGTAGACTTTTGAATTTTTCAGTGTGTATTTCTATTGCTATAACAACACATAATAAATTGAACGTGTTTGTTTTTTGGTTTATGGTACGGAACCCTTCCAACTCGCATTTGGCCGATTTTCCTATGGGGTAGGCAAAAACTACAGAACCCCACCTGCTACGATCCTTAAATACTCCTTTTGTTTAGTTTACGTTCACACACGGTTACGGTCATACACGCGCGCCGGTTATGAGGCCTACGCACAATAATGTCTGTGTACCAGATAAAATTAAAACGAAACAGTCATATAGTACTATATTTATTATACATTTGGTCTACGTGCTTAACGAGGGGCTTGTTGNTTTTACGTTCACACATGGTCATACACGCGCGCCGGTTATGAGGCCTACGCACTACGCACAATAAGGTCTGTGTACCAGGTTAAATAAAAACGAAACAGTCATATAGTACTATATTTATTATACATTTGATCTACGTGCTTAACGAGGGGCTTGTTAAAAAGCGTCCCGACGTCCTTCGCGAATACGAAGTCTATGTGGTTGAACTTCGGCCAGGAGCATCCTGGCCTGACTCCTTCTAGGACTCCGTTGGCTTTGAGTTCCTCTGCTAGCCGCATTATTTGCTGAAAATCAGAAATGGTGGAGTATTATACTCGGGGACTTGATTCAAATGTTCCCGACTCAATTTATTTCTTCAGGTTGATCCACACATATCAGGGGCGTGCCCGGGACATGGACGGAACGAGGTCCTGATGAACTTGTTCACGTGTGTGAACGATTTCATATAAAATATACGCATCGATATTTTTTGGAGCTTCTAAGGGAGCTATGGTCCATCTACGTCCCGAGCACGGCCCTGAAACCCTAAGTCAAAGTGATTTATTTGGCAGACACTTGAAATCATGTTCATGTGTTATTAGGTCTGTCCATGATGGAATTTGTCTGCAACAACTCAAGACTCTAGATTTGTGCCTGAAAGTAGCAGCAAGCCAGCTCTCCCATGTAAAAATCGTGTGTAAATCTTAAAATAAGGGTTAGAGTCTGGGTTTGTGCCTGGTTGATGGCAATAAGCTTTTTTTTTAAGGATGGGAAATCATCAAATGATTTCTTCCGCTCTGGGTGTAGCGGAAGGGCGTGTCAGACTCTTACTGACTAAAACCATCCGTGGTGACTCTTTCGAACAAATTCCGCAACCAGCAACCTCCAGGCTCTGGAACTAGCGGGCCCCGTCTGCTATGCTGACATCTCTTTGAGACGCGCGTGGAACACATCGCACTATAGACCCGGGCCTAGTTGTGATGGGACAGCGAGTCACCCAACGCTCGCCGTCCGCAGGCCCGCGCCTACGGTGGCCGAGGAGAGCCCTGCGACTCCCGACGCCCGGGGATGGCAATAAGCTTGCTTTTCCAAAAGTGTCGAAAAGATATGGTGTTCCATACAACACATCTCTGTCTAAGCTACAAGTGATATTATGTCGGTGATACTATGTTATATAAATAACGGCAGGGACTTACAGTCTTCTCAGTGAGCTGATCGTTCTCTCCATATAGTATTGAGACGGGAATTTTGACATTACTAATGTTGTACGGTTTCACTGGGCCGGACAGGCCGCCGCTGAATGTCGTGAATACGCCTGAAAGGAAAAAGTACATATTAGGAGTCGTTCGAAAGCGAAGCTACGATAGATCCACGATGTATCGGGTCTCAGCCGTGCTTCTGAAAGCACGTAAAAGTAAGCCGTTTGTTCCGGCTGTCATTTGTAGGTCTTTGACAGTCCTTACAGGTATTCAAAAGCCTGATAGTCACTCTATAATTTCACCTGGGTTATTAGGTACGTCGTGTTACCCAGTCGCTAGGTAGGGTAGTATAATATACTGGTATTCATTAAAAGACAAAGCAGATGATGAAAATTTATAGATTTTTTCTTCGAAAAAGGTAGTCAACGTCTTTGGTGTTGCAGAGGTCCACAGACGGTAACGGTAACTATAGAATTTGTAGGTCGTATGTTTGTACACCACTAATTCAACTCTATGGCATAAAAAATAGATTGCTGATTTGTACCTGTCGTAGCGATTTTTCCGAAATGTTCTAGCTGTCGCCACGATGCCGGCTGCACTCTATGCATGTATACAGGTGCCATTTCCTGAAAGCCATTAAAAAAAATATTGATTGCGAGGGGCCAAACATAGGTTGAAACAGTTCGGTTATTTAGAGCAACGTCTCTGTTTCATTTCACTCTACTGTCGTCTGCCTAACCCCTTATTGAGATACTGGCATGTCTGTGTGATAAGTCTTTTCGGCCCATAAGCTTACTCCATGAAAACTCACGTCGTTCCTCTGCTGCGTAAAAGGAGAACAAAATAACAAATATACTCTTTTCATTAAATTGATTTAATGCGTCATCATCATCTTTCTGCCCTGGTTTCTTGTTATTTGGGGCGGCGCAACAATTTTAATTCTTTTAACGGCCGGTTTCAATAACGTATCTCCCTTTAACCAAATGTCAAATTAGCTACCAACAGTAGCTGAAACGTCTTTTTTGCCTTTGTGACATGACGTTTCAGCTACTGTTGGTAGCAAATTTGACAGTTGGTTAAAGGTAGATACGTTGTTGAAAACGGCCGTTAATCATTCTTAAAACAATCCATCCATCTTTTATTTGACCTTCTTCCGTATTCGATTTTCATCCTTCTCCATCACGTACTAAGACAAACGAGTCCCCTTAAATTAAATCTATGATTAACTAGTGGCCCCGGCTTCGCCTGGATGTATATTATTTTTTCAAAATTTTCGTTCCTACGAACATTCTCCTGACAGTAACAAAAAAAGAATTAGCGAAATTGGTCCAGCCGTTCACGCGTGATGCCGTGACCAAGGGAAATAGGGATTCATTTTTATATGTCACCGGATAATTGCAAACTCCGTAAGAATTTACATAGATTAGCAAGGCCACGTCTCCACCTGCAAGTAACTCGTATGCAAGTGTGATTACATTGCGGGCTACCGAGGTATTATGTGATGATTAGCTCGTTTGTGCCCCGCAACGTTATTAAACTTGCTTGCGAGTTACTTTCAGGTAGAAACGCAGCCTAACATGTATATGCCGTACCAAGTCATTTTGTTCGTAGTCTTCACCGACCATGGCGTAGATAAAACTCGTGCACAGGTCTGTCTCCGGTTGCTTCAGGTTACATAAGTTCGCGACGAGGGTCTGCAGGAACTGTGGCTGGACGGCCAGCATGCCTCTGGCTTTAAACACGTTCTGTAACATCAAACATAAACCTCTAATTGAATCATCGACATCTTCCCTTTTACCAACTATCTTGCGGTCAGCGGGTGTAAAAAAATTATCTAGCTATTCTTTAGTCAAGAAAATCGGAGGGGACTGGGTCTAGAACCACGCTATTTCTACATTTTATTATTTCAGCAAGCAAAACGAAATAATTCTAAATCCGCTGAAGCGACCCACACTACTTAGTTTTTAAAACAAAATAGAATCTCGGATTCCAGTTTTTGCCAGTGCAAGTTTCTAGGTATCTACTGCTAAGCTTAATTAGTAATTTGTAACTATTGTCTAACTAAAGTTGTTGTAACTAATTTGCTAAACCGTGTGGGCAAGGTGGACCGATTTCCTAGTGAAAGTCGCGGGGTCCGAGAAGCAAATGCGCAATCGGTGTGGCAACTCTTGAGGAAGACCTATGTTCCGCAATGGACGAATACAGGGTGTTTTTCAAGTAGGCGTGTATGGATGGGGTCCAAAATTATGAGGAATAGCGAAAGAGACTCAAAGGAGTCTCGGGCATCGTTTGATCCTAGCCTAATCACCCTATACATACTGAAATTATGTTAAGATCATCTTGTAGCTTTAATTTCAATATAACCTCATTCACATACCGGTAACTCCAAAGTATTCAACGCCAGATTCGCGAACGATCGTATGTTGTTCAAATACACAGCCGGTGCGAGTGCCACAAAGGCTATCAGCTTCTCATTATACTCTGGTCTCTGGGACATCATCGTGAAGAAGCTGGTGGTTCCCATGGAGTAGCCCAGGTACATGACCTTGTCCAAACCTGTCACGTTCAAGACCCTGTCGATCATAGCCGGCAGGTCGTATTTGCCGTGCTCGTGGAAACTGGAAGAGGATAAATCTTTGTTATCATGACAAGCTAGACCGAAAGGTGGATTTCGTTCATTAAGGTCCAGGGGCGTATTTTGGTGGAACTGGTTACAGATCACTTAGAACTGTGCCATTCAAAATTCAAAATTCAAAAGTCATTTATTCAAATTAGGCTGAGTGCCAGCACTTTTTGAACGTCAAAGTTCTACATAAAGACAGTCCCCCAAAACGCCCGCCCGTCACCACTTCCTAGTGTTTTAGCTGGGAAGAAGAAGTGGCGCAACAAACTCCCCAGCAACACATCTGTCTGTTGAGTTATAAGAACTATCACTTATACAAAGGTATGTAAGTAGTCAGTATTCTTACAAAGAAAACAATACAACAAAGGTAACACGTAAAAACATAAAACTTAATAATTCGCTACTTGTAAGCTAGCACACTCCATTATGCCAGCATAAACAGACAAACTCAAGCATAAAAACAATATCAAATCAAACTAAATAAGCCTCCAGACATGAAGGGTGTGCCCGCTTACACGTACAGAGGGTAGAATTTAATAAAAAGATCTGTGACTCGACGCCACAAGTGATAAACCAGGGCCATCAAAATTAAACATTAAGCATATAATCGTTATAACAATAGTAAAATCCATGGCTAACAAGACGACCTTTCACCACAAGCAGCACCCGTTCACGAGCATAACGCAAAGATCAGCCA
>NDFZ01001944.1:0-15725 GCA_002192655.3 Mamestra configurata | reverse complement strand
ATTTTGTTAGTCCCTAATAATATCACTTATCTACTAATAAAACCACATTGGAAAAGTCTGACTGCCAACCCCCTCATCGCGGCCTGACAAGACAGACAGCGATGAGGGAGGTCGGCGATCAACGCCGCAGTGTGGAGCAAAACCAGTCTGCCAAGCCCCGTCAAAATCAGCCTACTCTTCACCCCGTTCACCCCGTTAGGGGTTGATTATGTAAAAATTGTTAGATCAGTTTCAAATATCCCACTATTAGTTTGTTCATTCCAATTTCCACGTAAATTGAAGTAAGCAATAATGACCTCCACTAAAAACTTCATCACCCCTTTTCGACCCTTAAAATCCAAACATTTGTTATTCTTATTTTTTTAATCCAAATCATGAATCCCGTGTTTCATCTTCATCGGACCAAGCATTAAGATTCTCTCCAGTTCGCTCAAATTGGTAAATTTTCCTTACTTAGAGCATTTTTAGTCCCGTCGTAACTTTTAAACGAAAGGTCCGATTTGAACCATCAACCTTAATTATTAAAACATTTAAATGGATAAGGATTAATAATATGTTGATATCAAAATTATCACTTTTTCTTTCCAAAATATGGGCTTTGATTGAATAATTTTAACAAAAAGCGGTCATTGTTACTTAACCATAATAGTTAGACATATACCCTTGCGGACTTTTTTATAGGTAATAATGAGTAAAATAATATTTAAACCATGTAGTAATTTTTTTTTTATACGGGTAATTTTTGAGTCAAACAAACAAATCTTTCCTCTTTATAATATTAGTTTAGATAGATTAGTTAGACACTTCAAATTTATTTATTTGTATGTAGCTAATGTAGCTATACATAAAACAGTAGCTTTTCCGAGTTTTGTATTTCTGGGAAATGTGTAAGTGAAAATCCATATCAGCCTTGAATGCAGCGCCCCCGCCCGCTGCATTTCGCGCATGTCATCCTGCAATCAAATCGCGGGAGATCGATCGATTGAAGACCNATACGGGTAATTTTTGAGTCAAACAAACAAATCTTTCCTCTTTATAATATTAGTTTAGATAGATTAGTTAGACACTTCAAATTTATTTATTTGTATGTAGCTAATGTAGCTATACATAAAACAGTAGCTTTTCCGAGTTTTGTATTTCTGGGAAATGTGTAAGTGAAAATCCATATCAGCCTTGAATGCAGCGCCCCCGCCCGCTGCATTTCGCGCATGTCATCCTGCAATCAAATCGCGGGAGATCGATCGATTGAAGACCAGATTTACGAGGTCAATTAGAGACGTTGCTTCGATTTAATGCAAATAGTTTTTGTTTATAGTTCTAGGAATGAAATANCCAGATTTACGAGGTCAATTAGAGACGTTGCTTCGATTTAATGCAAATAGTTTTTGTTTATAGTTTAGAGAAATACAGTTAGGGGTGTTAAATGAAGATGTAGATTGCAGGGTTTGATAAATAGGCCTGTAACAACATTATTTATTGCGTTTAGTTTCAGGAAAATGATATCGTCTCATTTAAATGTTAATGTCATAGTCCTTTTGTGAATAAACTTGTATAAGGTATTATTTAAAAGCCAATCATAAGAAGTTGGCTTTAAGCAAGGGTAAGCCACCTACATGGTTTTTTGTAACCACTAGGTATTATTTCTACTAGTGTGCGGAGCCATAGCGAGTGATCAGTATTGTATTCTTGTTATTTTGATAAATAATCAGAAGAGTATCGCGTTCGTTTACTTTAATTGCTGGTCTAGAATTAATCGTATCAGTGACACAACAAAATAATCAGTATTCGACTAAAATGATTACAAGTCGATCGACTGACAGTGACAGCACTATTGAAATCACTAGTTGTCGTTGCGAGAATCGTTCGAAGCGTTTGCTGCGACTACGTCCAAGTTTAATTGCGAATTTCCTGAAATTCTCGCAATCTAATACGAAATATTAACGTTTTAACTAATATTCAAATAGTTATCATATAAATGGCTGACAAAAAAGGTATGTAAACTGTTGAATTATTATTTTCTTTGTTCTTTTCTTGTTATACGTTTTGACATGAGTAACGTCACGGCAGGGCCTTGAAATACAAGTTTTCGCTATTAAAACAATGATTTAATCCCCGGACGCGAGATTATAGCGTCGGAAGGGGGTTATTTTACGTTGGTTTAGCTGTAAAATTGATTTATAAGTGTTGCGCGGTAGATCGATACTGCGATAAATTCAAGATGGTTGACCGCCCTTAGATTTGCAAGGAGGGATCTATTTGTTCTAATTTTAGGTCCATTCATTACTAGAACTGATTCATGAGCCCTCATTACGGCTGCCGAGATTGGCTTTCAACATTACAGTGATATATCAGTCGTATTATTGAGATTGAGTTGAACATCTGTTGTTAATTTTAATTTAGCATAAAACCATGGTAGTTAGTACCTATTTATCCTACAAGTATGGTGACCTGATGTCTTCAATCGATTTCGTGGAGTAAATATTTCATCCTATACTGACCTTTTCGGAAGTAGGTCATCTAATTCTTCAACTGTATGGACATAATTATTCAAACACCCATCTGCATAGTTAATTATTCAAAATATTGTCTGTTACTTATTGAAGAGCATTCTTGACTCTTCTAAATTGAGAGCAAGGAAATATGGACCAGTCATCTATACTATGTTGATTATTAGTGATTAGTCACAATTTTCAACACATGGAGAAAATATTCAATCATTTGTAAGGGATTACCATACCTATATTGAATCTTATAAAAGTGACTTAATTCAAGCATTGATTTTTTCTTATTGAGAAAATAGTGAGAATTCTTTCCATGAATTGGTATTTTTGGTTTGAAATCAATTTCCTGTAAGTATTAAATTTTCAACCAAATATTTGTGCTTTGACATAAAATATAACAAAATTAGATATTAGTATGCAACCTTGGGTGGCGTTACAAATGTCAGAACAATTGTCCAATTCCATAATATAAGCTTCGTAGTTCCATTACGTATCTGAATATACAAAAATGATGTATATTATGAAATTAGACACAGGATGTATGTAGAAATACATGTGTCATTTAAAAAATACTATAAAAATTTAAGGCCTAAGGATGGCTGCACACTGAGTCAAACTGTCCAAAGAACTCTTGTAGTTGGAAAAAATGTTGGGGCCAATATTCCTTATTGGTGACCAACCTTGGAAACGCAGAGAAATCTCACTCATATTGTTGACTAAACATTTACAAAAATAAAGTATGACTCAACGTTTTAACCTGTAAGGTCATCGACACTGGTATAGTTGGAGATCAAAATTCAGACAATTTTACTTTTTGGTATGCCGTATACTAGCTTTTGATACCCTTTTGAATGCTTTTTATTATTTTTTCAAATTGATCTCCAGCCATCAAGACATAAAAATTTGTTTTATCAAACATTTTGCTCAATAAGGGTGAGGTCTTTCCGGCAGCGTGAGACAGCATTGACTCTCTTGCGGCACTGTATGACATTATGATAATACAAAGTTACCCGCACCCCCTCCCCCTCCCAGCTGCCGTCTCCCCTCTACAGGAGCCGCAGTCCCGCCGCCGCAGTCCTCGCGCGGCAGTCGACTAATCGCTATCATGTAATGACAATCATATAGAATTTTTCTTTCTTTATTTTTCTTTTTTTTTGGAAACATAGTAAAAGAGAGACAAATATATGATATGTGCGTATCGGCGTGTGGACGATCGTATGTGTTATTAATTCGATTGTAACCCGTTCGTTTGGGAGTTGGCTGCTGTAATCAGTTAAGGGTAAAAAAAATGATGGGTGATAAAATACTTACCCCAGTTTCTTGAAAGTAAATTATAGAAAAAATAAGATAAATTGTCAAGCACACATGAACTGCTGTGAATGTTTGTTTGAATAGTCAACCACCAATACCTAACTTACTGTTGGACATTGAGTTAATCTTTAGTTATGTCATATAAGGATAGATCCCAGAGGTCTAATAGTGTGCTTTGATTAAATTTAAGGGAAAAGAAAATTGTGTCAGTATCTTTGACCATTAAAGGAATGGGTTTGTCTGGAGCCAATCCTAAACGGAGAATCAGATCATAATAATGTCAATAAAAAAATTCATTGTCATCGGCACTGAATTAATATTTTCAATTCTGTATGATAAGAATTGATTCTAATTTAGTTTGCAATACAACATACAAGCATTGATAGTTAAATGAAAGCTTGGAAAAAAAACGGCCAAGTGCGAGTCGGACTCGCGTACGAAGGGTTCCGTACCATTAATCTATAAAAACGGCAAAAACATCATGTCTGTTGTATGGGAGCCCCCTTAAATATTAATTTTATTCCATTTTTTAGTATTGGTTGTTGTAGTGGCAACAGAAATACATGATCTGTGAAGATTACAACTGTCTTAACTATCACGGTTCATGAGTTACAGCCTGGTGACAAACGGACGGCGGAGTCTTAGTAATAGGATCCAGTTTTACCCTTTGGGTTATGGAACCCAAAAAAATTATAACGATTTGACACATTCATTTTGAGATCATTTTCGTTTGTGAAACTTGTGGTGAGACAATGTTTTTTACTACCTCAGAGTTCTTTGAAAAATGAGAGGTAACACTTATGACATTAACGTTTTCTGAAAATAGCCTTTTGAAAGTGAATTCAAATAAAAACTCAACCTTGAAGAAAATTACAGCAGACAAGTCACTATTACGTTTTTCTATACAAATCGGACAAGTATCTTTGTTTGAAACAATATTTTTTTGCTTTTCCATGTTTTTACTGTGAGTTAAGAGTAATATTTTAAAAGAAACACAAATCCTCATGGACATATTGATATGAAGCTAAATGGTTGGCTGTACAGTAGATGTCTTTGGCTTGAAAACTATTTGTATAGTGTTATGAAAAACGTCCTGGATTTGTGATGAAAAAAAAAAAACATAAATACTTGTCAGGTTTCTTAGTTAACCATGTTTTAAAAAAATAAGTTGTTCTAAGTCGCAGAGTTCTGTCTAATAAAAGAAGAAGATTTTTTCCAATTTCTTTGTTAATATTAAGATGGGACTCTTTTCTTTAAAATATTATGTGTCTTAGCTATGGTTTTTTTTTCTTTAATTTTTTTTTCTGAACATTTAGTTCACAGCTTATTTTTTTTATTGTTTTTAACACTATTATTTTAAGTTGTGATGATTACTGAGGTTGAATTGGTAACTTTTAAAAAAAAAAAACAGTAATTATCGCTGCTAGTTTTGTGCACCACAAATAACTATGAGGCAATGTTTTACACATTTTTTATGAATTAAAAAGCCTTTGCCTTTTCAGTTATGAAGCTTCCCTATTGTTTTAAAAATTAATAAATAGGGATGTCTTTTGTTTTTTTTTTTTTTTTTCGTTTTTCTTATTTAGATTAAGCTAACTTTTTAGCATTAATGTTTATTGAAAATAAATGACGATTGCTAAACAGAGAGAGAAAAAATGGATAAATAAGGTTAAAATTTTACAAAAAAAAAAATGTTATGGTCGTCATTTATTTCTGTTTTGTTCTAGATTCTTAAAATAATTTCGAATCTATTACAAATGGCACAAAAAGCTAGCTATTTTTGTTACTGACAACCAGATTCGACTTTTACTTATGTAGAATTAAAGTTAGTTACTACACATTGAAAATAAAGAATAAAGATCGGTTTTGATGGTAAAAGTCGCTTCTATTAATATTTAAGGTCGTGTGTCTAAAACTAACCGGAAAAATGCAAAATAGTAACCGAAAGAGAAACAGTTTATTTTTTCTTTTTTAATGAGACTCTCTTTTTCAATATATTTGATTTAGTTATAATTTTGCATTTATAATGTTTACAAATGTATGTTTGTAGACATTTTAATGTAAGGTGATGGTGAAATTGGCACTAACGTAAAAAACAAACTATCTGCTATTATTTTTTGTTATTGCCATTTTTTCTAGTTGTATGTCTAATTTACACGATATGTTTAACAATTGTTTTAGATTCGGTATCTGTTCAATAGTGATACGTTATCTAAAATGCGACGTTTAATCCTTGCTGAGGTTTCTTTCAATTTTATTTTTAATTTTTTCATTTTGGGCTTGGAACAGGAAAGGATTTTGGGTCAACACTGACTTGAGTCAATATGTTAACAGGAATGACACATTGTTAGTGCGTGTGTGAATAGATGTAAGTTAGCAAATACTTAACACCAGAAAAAAAGAAAAACACAATTAATTTTTGGAAAAAAAAAATACATTAGTATTTTTTTTTCAGACTTCAATAATCAAGTTTTTTTTAAGTTTCGGTGATGTGTATTTGTTGAATGTTGCCTTTATCACTGTTTCTGTGCTACAGGCAACAAATGCATGCAAAAATAAGCTTAATCGAAGGACAGGGAAGTATGCCAGTTGTGAGGGTCTCAACCAAAACGGGGCAGTTAGTACACCTTAAACTTAAACTACGGACTTAATTCTATTCCAACACCATTTCTATAGGATCCACATTTTTACAATTTTTATTTTCTCTTTTTCTCAAAGTTCTTTTTGGTCTTCTCTATGTCGGTTCTTCGAGTCTTTTACAGGGATCCAGAGGTTCAATGAGTTTGATTAACTAAATTTATTCACAGCAGTCATAAGCGATTCTTCGTTTGCTGTTATATCGATCTAGATATAGCAGTAAGCTCCCTGCTTGTTGCAATTCAATACTAAATTATGCTTTTACAACATTTGACATTATTTTATGTCGGCCTTATTGAAAAGTTTGCAATTTTTACTGAAGCAGTGACAAGTAAATGAAAAATATTACAATCTTTTCAGTAACGGTTATGATTTAGTAATTAATGTTTAGGTGACGGATGTTACCAGGTTTTTTGTGGTTTACAGAAATCCCTTTATATGACAATTTTGCTGTTTCATAGCAGCTGAATTCTGTTTTGTTTGTGACAAGCATGTGTTACAGCGTTTTTTTTTCTCGACGCTTTTATCAGTAGTTTATCGTTTTGATGTTTTAGTGTTGTGCTAGTGGTACATTTTGAGATGCATCTTTTACTAAGTAGGTACATAAGATTTTTTGAGTAGTTTTTCGTGTTTGTTGTTGCATGTGTAGAAATTATTTTTAGAACTTTGTGTTGTCACAACCGCATGTCTCTGTGTCCTTCAACGCACTGATATCATAGCTCTTTATAAGTTTTTTTTTTGCTTTTCCTGCATCGAAATGCTTTTTAGATTTGAACAGCAAAATATCGTATATGAAAGTGATAAAATCAACAAAAAATCTTGGTACATGTTGAATAGTTAGTAAATGAATAGAAAATGAATATATTTTTTTTATTTCAAGGAATGTTCACATGTATTCACGTTTGGCCGTCAGTTTTGACGGTCAATTTTTATGATTCTGAACTTGGTGATATAAAAATGGGTAAACATTGTAAGGAAACAATACTTTTCTCCTAGACTTTTGCCACCTGATTGGCAAATGGCTGCCACACAAGTTCAAAGTCATATTATAAATAAATATTGTACTTTTTAAAACGTTCCTTATCGTGTGATGATTGTTTTGTTATTTAAGAATTTTCTTAATGAAAATACGTTTGGATGGTCACACTAGCTTCTAAACACAAGGCTTGAAATAAATATCTACTGATTATAATATGGAAATTAGCGTCATCTGGCTTAAATTAGCATTAAGTGTTGCGAAAAGGATTCTGACAACTGTCCAGCGTTTTAAAAAAAATGATGGACATTTGGTTGATCGATTTTCACGAGTTTTTTTCTTGCTAATTTCAAAAACTCGATTTCCTATGCTCTTAGCTGGGGTGACCATTAAAAATAAGGAATGCATTGTAAATAACTAATTTGGTAGGCTTTCAGCACTCACAAACTGTGTTGAAACATTAACTCGGCCTACCAAATTGACTGTATTTTTCTTTGGCTCGGAAATATAAATATTTTTTTCGAGAAAAAAAAAGATATTTATTTTTCTCGAGGCGAAGTGTTGTCACCACACTCACGGGTCTTTCAGAAGTGGTACTTTTAGTGTTTAATGTTTTTGAAAGACCCTGTTTAGTGGTAACGCGTTGTATGGGCATCGCTTGTCGTTAACACTGACGTAAGTGAATATTGCGTGGGTGAAATTATATAAAAAAGAAAAAAAATATATTTTTGTGGAAAAACAAAATATTGGATGAATTTTCTAGAAATTTCGTACTTCACCCACGTTCTGGCCATGCTAAAAATATTGCTATAGTATTTTTGTTTCTTATTTTGTCTCATTTTTACATTCCTCTGTAGATATGTAAAAACGAGAGAAAATAATCGAGTAATTATATTTTTTATTAATTTTTCTTGTCATTAAAATTCTTTTAAGGTTTTTTTTTTCTAAAACGTGGTAAGTATAACGAAAAGGTAACAACTATAGCAATATAAACGTTAGCATGGCAACACCGCTGCGTCAAGCGTGAATGCTCGGGCTTGGGTTGCGGCGCGCAAACGCGCGACTACGCGCGCGACACACTCACCTACGATCACATCACTCTAAACTACTGGGTATTTTAATTAAAAAAATAAAATTAAGAATAACACTGTCAAACGTTCATTGTCAGAAATTTAAAAAATCAAACTGTCAACTTCAAACATTAAACTACCCGCTGTTTTTTTTTTCAATTTTCTTTTTGGAACGCGTTTTGTCGTGTTCAGCCTAGTGATGTGGTCAGTCGGTTTGTCGCGTGCGTGTCCTGTAGTACAGGACACCGTTAGAGCTGAGTGTTGTTGCAGTGACCCCGCCGCTGGGCGCGTACCCTCAACCTCAGCCGCCGCAGGGGCCTTTCCTGCCGGCGCCGCCGCATCAGGCTGCTCCGCAGTATGGAGGTTAGTTGACAAGTTTTTTTCTTTTATTTGTTTTCACGTTTTCCAGGTATTATTTTACCGGGCCAGCCCCGGCAGTACACGTCTAGGTCGTCTCGCCACCTAGCTGCCCATCCTCAGGTACCCATTTTATGGAGGATAAGATTTGGGGGAGGTCTTTGCCCAGGAGTGGGACAGTATTGGCTAAATCTATACATATAATAAAAATGTAATGGATCGCTGTCTGTACATGGAAGATATATGAGAAAAAAGATTATTGGGACGATTATCAACGCAAATAGCACCCAAAACAATGATTGTTAGAATTTTTGTCTGTGCGTTTATGCACGCTAATCTCATAAACGGCTTATCCAATTTCGATGTTGTTTCACTTATACTTTGTGGTAAGCTTCACTTAACATTTAGTGGGTATTTCATGTCAATCGGTGCATAAATAAAAAAGTTAAGCCAACTTAAAGAATCGCGTGGAACATTTGTTAAATTATCTATGTTTATCTATTCTTTCTCTGTTCAGTAGCATTGACTGAAACTCCACTAAACTTCATAATCTTAATATAAAACTGTCTGCCTCAAGTTACTATTCCACGCGGACGAAGTCGCGATTAAAAGCTAGTAAAGAATAAATAACTTTTACCCGCAATGGAGGACGCTTGCCTAGAAGTATTCACTCTTAAATAAGATCCGGAAGTGAATTCCACTCCTTAGCTGTACGGCATATTGAAGGC
The DNA here is from genome assembly GCA_002192655.3 of Mamestra configurata. Lineage (NCBI taxonomy): Eukaryota > Metazoa > Arthropoda > Insecta > Lepidoptera > Noctuidae > Mamestra > Mamestra configurata. The sequence continues at coordinate 6,145 of NDFZ01001944.1, read as the reverse complement.
ATTTCCAAAACGTTTTGATCGGGCCGTAGCAGCACTTTGTGTAGCACAAAAGCCTATGCGGCCCGCCGTAAGTGAGCTATAAAGCTATGATCCATACGAAATGTAGAGAACTGACTGGGAAGACTTAAAGCACGGTTTGTCCAACTGTAATTTATAGGTCTCGACTTGTTTCACTGAATTCAGTCCATCAAACTTGAAGACTAGTCTAGAATCATGTATTGAAGTCTTTAAGTTCGGATCAAAACGAATAGAATTCATGTCATCCTAGCTCGAAAATAGTGTTCTGAATTGGAATTTAAAGTGAGTGTTTCTTGCACAACTGAAAAGTGTCTGCTTTATTTGAAATAAATGCTTTGGAGTTAGTCAACAGTTCTAATCGAGCCCTTTGAGAAGCAAGCTGTTAGTGCAAACACGTCAATATGCACACGATGAGAGGACACTTATTCGGTCGGCGAAAAGAACCTGCGCGATGCGCGCGCATGTCGGCCGCACCCGCTTTCAAGTGGAGCGAGGTTACATAATATGGAAATATATGAAATGGGGAATAGGCAGGAGTATAATGGGGATGGATGGAAGAAATTATTTATTTATTTATTTAAACTTTATGTACAATAGTGGTAACATTTCGGAAAGAATAATGCAGATAATATAATACTTATGTATGATGATGATTCTTAGCTATACGCTTTTTGTTACCATCTTATCAGGACATTGCGGAACGCATAATAAATACTCAATCCTTTGTTGCATTCCACAATGTAGGCTGAGGTGGTAAACATTTGACAAAAGAAACAATCGCGGCTTCTGTCGGGCACAGCAAAAGAAAGATATGTGGAGATGACGATTCATGATTTAAATATTCGTTGACACTGTAACAATATTTACTTATTAAAAGCTTTCTTAATTTGTTCGTGAATAGATGGAGCTTTTTCTTTTCTTATTGATTAGGGCAATATATTGTATACTTTTATTGACATAACTGAGTGAGAGAGTAAGTTGAGTCGTATTTTGTATCGGAGTGTGTATCTTGTTTGTATGTCATCTCAGTTAGTGTGAAAGTCTTGGTGATTGTGAGCGAATTTGCATGTGAAGTATCTTTGCATAGTATAAAATGAAGTCGCTTCCGCTGTCTGTTCGCTTAGATCTTTTAAACTGCTCAACGGATTTTAATGCAGTTTAAGAAAAATGTTGGCTTAAAACTTTTTCCTGATGTTAATATTTGTTTTTTTCTCTCGTTTCTTCAAAATAGACTGCTATCGCACAGTGGCCGGCGGGTCGCCGTACGGGGTGACATTCGGGGGCGCGGGAGCGGGTGCCGGGGGGGTATACGCTCCGCCGCCGTACGAACAGTTGCAGCACCACCAGGCCATACCGGCGCTTAGCCAGCAGCTACCGGTAAGTTACTATATGTGTGGACCCATTTAAGTATAGGTGCCGTCGCTCGATGTTGACGAACTTCTGACTGAGTCGTTATTGCTGGTTTTTGGCGACGTTTAACAACATCTGCCAGCGCCATCATAGGTGCGTGTCCTCCTAGTGACTTTGGACACCATGCCTAAAGAACTCGTTTGGATTATATAACTACTGCAAATCCCCGAAGCCTAACTAAGTATGTAAGATTGAAGTTTTTTGTGCGACAAAATTAAATCAGTATAACAAAAAAACCAAGGAAGAATTCACCAATTCGCCAACTCCCTCACACAGAAGATGCCTATCTCTGCCGTCCGTAAAGCTACTAACTCCGACATATAAATTTTAATTTATACATATAAGTATGACATAACTTTGTAATGATGGAAACAGGCGAAGACAGGTCCTTATGATACAGGTAACACTTGGTTGGAGACAAGGGGATTAATATTTCATGTAAAACGTATGTCAATAAACTACTAACTCCAAATAATTCCACGATTCCAATGTCTCGATAACCTTCCCAGCAGATGTACAGCCCGGCTGCGGCGATGTACGCGGCGGCGGCAGGTTACCCAGGCTACATCGGGTACCCGGTGCAGTACTACCCGTACTACCCGACGGCTGTGCAGCCCTCCATCCAGCCGCTGCGGCCCACTATTATGATTCCCGTAAGTAGATATTATTTTAATTCAAAACTTTTCGGNATCCAGCCGCTGCGGCCCACTATTATGATTCCCGTAAGTAGATATTATTTTAATTCAGAACTTTTTGACGTTTATTAAAGAATTAATAGGAAAAACACTTGTCAGATCTGCTAAAGTTCTAAAACGAAATTAGTAAAAGCAGTAATACGTGTACATCTAGTATTTTTAAAAACAGTTCAATGAACTTCTTTTCATGTCGCTTGTTTTTTTTTGTGCAAAATTATTTGATGAATATCTGTCGATCATATTGATTGGTTCTGTGGGTTTTGCGACCTAACAGAAGGTTTTTATAGGGTAAATCAAACAAAACATGCAAACTTTGAAGTAACTAAGAAAATTGTTTAGACCTTACATTACTACCGAGTTTGTATTACTTAACTGCACAATGAATCATTTAGAAGATCAAATAAAGAAATTAAAAATATTATGTCTCTTTGTAAGATACGGGGATTCCACAAGGCACTATCCTAAGCCCTCTACTGCTCCAAACTGAATATTCCCCTGTTTTCATTTCAATTCATTCTATATGCTTTCGTAAGTGACTGTGTTTGTTGTTTAAAAAATACTCAACCACCAGACTTGCTAAGGGGTATCGGGACCCAGTAACTAGGTAACACGGTACTTCTTGACAAGCCCGGTGTCAGATTTTCTGGCTGCTGAAAATACAACTGCAAAGACCTACAAATGACAGCCGTGCTTTTCGAGGCACGGATGAGCCTCGGTACGTTAAAATGGTCACTCATCCACAAACCGATCTCGGCAAACGTTGCTTGACCTTGAAAATCGACCCATGCGGCTGTTATTATTCATCCACGAGCTTCCTGGGCAGGTTGATGGTTATGATATAATGTTGATTGTATCTTCATAGAACGGTTTCGAGGCGGGCGGTAGGTTCGAGGGGCTGGCGCAGACGCTGCTGCCTCCCGCGCCGCCCGGCGTGCCGCCTTCCCCTGCGCACCTCGCCGCCATACAGCCGCATCAAGTGCTGTGAGTATAATATATGCAAGCTTTTGCCTGTGACGTCGTACGCGCACATCCCATTTTTAAAATCTTTGCATGTCAGCTGTAGAACATCGAACATCCCATTTGAAGGAGCGCACCAGTCACCCTGTAGATTAGCAGATATGTACATAATTTAAATTGTATATACATAAGCTAAATCTAACCAAATAAGGATATTTTACTGGTTTCACCCTATTCTTTCTCACTTCACACACACACACACACACACACACACACACACACACACACGCTCGGACCCTACACTTACTCACCTCACCACACAGTTAAACGTTTTTCATTTTGTGTTTTCTTTATATAGATCATATTCTGTTTTCTTTTAGACCATTTGTTGATTTTTGTAACGTCCTGATTTATTATATTATGGCTTTGTCTAGTTTGTTTCGGAGAATCAGTGACTCCTAAGACACAGGCACATACACCTAGTTTAGGAGTCAGGAAGTTAAAATTATTGTGACCTAGTTATAAGCCATATGTGCACTTAGTTTTTAGTTCTTGTACTGTTATGGCTTTTGGTTAAATAAAGAAATTATTATTACTAATATCTATGTATCTTGCAGTTGGCGCTAAACAAATCATCTATCAGCTATCCCGACGTCGGACCGCACTACGTTTGATGCTCACCTTAGAGAGTGAACGAACCATTCCGTTCACTCACTCCCTAAGCCGTTCACAGCTCGTTCACTGAATGAGGCGACTGATACAGGTAACCGTTCCCTTCACATTCGTTCACATGCTGGTTGATTTCTTCACCGTGTAATTTAGGTGAAGTGAGCTTGAAATTAACTGTCATTTTGGTATGGATTGACAGCTCACTTCTGTTCACTTCGCCTAAGTTACGGTGAGATTTTTACAAAATAGTACAGGAGTGTATGATTCATTTGAATATCCCTTCACAAATAGTAAGTTAAGTCATTTGTACTTTAAGGATACCTGTAATAAGAATCATTTTAGATTGGAAAACTCTCGAATATGTTAAAAAATTGTATGTCATGGAAATAAGGTTGCTAATCTCATAATGTAATTTAAAGCAGCTTATGTATTAAAAAAAAAATGTTTTATATGTATTGTCAAAAATGATTATAAGAAAAGTTTGATCTACCAAATATTGTTAGGAATTAATTAAACAAAACGAGCAGATATAATCAACGATTTTAATGAGATTAATAATTAAATACGTTTTTTTTCATCCAAATAATTTGTATCGGTCGCCTCCCTAAAACCTGTGATTTTTCCAAAATCAATGGAAAAAAGCCATTTTACGTAAATGTACGTTTTTATTTAAACTATATAATATGTACAATGTATTTTAAAAGTTATACAATACACAGACAATACTCGTACATTTATTTGTATAATACTCATTGCCTTTGTATAATTTATACAGAGGTAAAGTATAAATATACATGTAAAGTCGGTATATTTGTGAGTTGTAGGTATGTATACATATGTGAGTTTTGATGGCAACAGTGTTATTTAAACAAACATTATAAAACCTCTTGCTATTGAAAATCTTTTCGATTTAAAGTCATTGGTTGTGGTTACAAAGTTAAACCGAGTTTCTGTAAAGAAAACTATCTTATATGACAAAATGTCAAACGCGCGTTAGATATTGTTAATTGCAATTTTCAACAGCCAAAATTGCATCACTTGACTTTCGTTAAACTTGTAACGAATCGATGGTTAATTCGTGTATATCCGATATATTTCCTAACACAGTTGTCTCAAAACTATATTTTAATTATATATTACGATATATAAAACATATATATTGGCCAGTGCGTGTCCACAAACGTCGGTAACTTAGCCCGTTTTTGACTGTGATGTCGCGTGCGACCGCTACGCTCGCCGCTTCTAGTAAAATCGACCTTATCGTCACGAATTAGGGTCTAAAATCAAATATAATATTTATTATAGGCATTGACAGAGGAATATCAACTTTATGTCACTCAATATTTAGTATGAAATGGACTAATATCATTTTTGTAGCGATAGGTATCAAGTGAATGAACTAAAGAAAATATGATAAAAATTTGATCTGAATATTTTAAAATGCTCTCTAACTTAGTTATAGGTGAAAGATCATAATTTACACATCAATTTAAGACTAAAAAAAACACAGAAAACTACAATTTCAACCTCAGGCCCGCTTGCGTAAACCTTTTAACTTACGAGTTAGTTAATACATAATTACCCTGGGATAAAACAAAAGTCTAGTTTGTGCAAGTGACTCTGAATGAAGGTCAAAACATGAGAATGTTCAAAGTTGCCGACGTCCCGCTCTCGGGCGCTTGCGGTACAAGGTGTGAGTGGTGTAGCGGGCGCGCGCGGCCAGCCGCCGGCTGACAACTTTAGTATTATGCCGGTGTCACTCCGGCCACACGAGTAACACTAGTTTAGGTGCGTCGACGGCGGAGGGTAGCTAGAGGAAGTATCGATTTAGTGTGGGGTAAAAAGAATATCAGAGAAGGATTTAAAGGGGCATTATTTTGGTAGTTATCTCGGTGGAATGTCAATGGTGTAAAACGCATTAGTATCCTTCTGATGCAGTCAAGTAATTATAATACAGGGAGCTTTTAAATTCTTTTTGCTTCTAGCCAATAAGGTTTCTTTATTCAGAATGTCATTTAAAGAAATCTAGAACATTGAAATTAGAACTATTCAAAATAAAAAATATTCACTAGGTCTGTCAGTCAAAAAGATGAAGATATTTTTGTCTGTTCTATAATGTTGGGGTCGGCAGCTGAATACCAGTATTTAACAAGGAGCGATTGCCTATCTGACCTCCAAAACCCAATTACTGGGTAACACACCCTTGGCAGGACTAACATCATTTAATTAAGGTTAAATTTAAAGTCGAATAAATCCACCGAGTTTACCATGCCCCTTAAAACAAAATATTAAAGCTACAAATATAAATGTCATTATCAAAAACCTATTGACTGATTCCATGGCCATCAGTTTCCCTTCAAAGGGTGACGCACAAAATTACGTAAAAATAAATTTAA
>NDFZ01001943.1:0-15724 GCA_002192655.3 Mamestra configurata | reverse complement strand
GCGAGTAGCGCGCGGTGAACTGCCGCTCCGTGCCCAGCAGGCCCGGCATTAGGAAGTCGAACAGCGACCATAGTTCTAGTACGTTGTTCTGTAGAAACAAAAAAACATCCGTCAAAAACGGAACCCTTATAGGATCACTCGGTTGTTTCTTGGCTTTCATTTCATTTATTTTATCATTCTAAGTTATAGTACCCGGCACTAAATATGGCACGTCACGTTTAATAAAAAACGGTTGTCTGTAAAGTCGGTTTACTGACGATAGTTGAACGTGACAACGTCATAATAAAATACTGATAGAATGGTTTCATTGTTCAAAAGAAAATTTTAAAGAATCATTACCTTTATCACCACAATCACTTTTCACAGCACTTCATACTTGACGAAAACATGTAAATGTATTATTATATAGCAGCTGTCCACGCGGACGCATTGCTCAATCAAGTAGGAGAGAGACAGATGTCGAACGCTGCCGAACGCGATGGCCGATTGTGCCTCTTTGTCGCTGGTTCCGCGCTCTCGCTTGCACTTCAAGCCTTAAATGGAACGCCTCAGGGCGAGGTAACGCCGCATGACGTCATGTTTTTTCGTGCGTGCAGCCGGCTCCATCCAATTATAAGACGTTGTCACGTCAAACGTTCGGCTTTGTCTCCGTACTGTGACAGTCTCACTCTGAAGTTTGTTGTGCCATATTATCTATCTATCTATATTAAGACCCGGGTTTAATAAAAGAGCTGGTATATCGAAAATAATTACCTGTATCGGCGTCCCCGACAAAATCAGTCGATGATTAGCAACCACTTGCTTTATAGCCTTGAACACCTTCGTCTTCCCATTCTTGATGACATGTCCTTCGTCCAGAATGCAGTAGTTCCATTTGATACTGCTGAAGAACTCGATGTCCTTCCGCACGATATCGTAGGAGGCGACGATGAAGTTGTAGTGTTTGACGTGGTGACGTAAGCGCTCGCGTTCGTACGGGATGCCCACGTATTGGAGCGGCTTCAGGAATTTTGACGGAATGAACTTGTTGACTTCGAAAACCCAGTGGCCTGGAAATAGGATTGTAAATGGTTAGTAACTTAAAGAAGAAAGTTGCGATTAACTGTACTACTCACTACTATAAAAATAGGTAAGCACTTGGGAGAGTCATGTGTACAGTACGCGTCAAACAACTTTGCCCCTCTGAAGTCCGTCACAATTGGCAGCGCAGCAGTCAATTTTATAATCAATCATGACACCGCGCCTCGCGTCTCGCGGAAAATGTCGCGAGTAATGGCGTCTTAGTCGCTCCTATACGTTCGATACTTAGTCGTGTCCCGCTTGCTCAATGCAATAAGACTGTTGATGCCACACGTTGTTGTTGAAGTGTTACACTTTGTTATTTTTAGTTAGTTTGTTATTGTTTTGTTATCTTCTTATTGTTACTTGTTGTGTTTGTTGCTTGGTTTTGTGTGTGAGTTTTTTGTGCGATATGCCTAAACGGAATATCGTTTCACAAAACGACACTAAACTATGCAGTTTTTTTTTGTACCTTTAGATTTACCTTTCATTTATTTGGTGTGAACACAGTCCCTCACTTTCAATTACCTAGTAGTACTTATTATGTTCTCATGCATTTCTACCTACCTATCTTACAATCACTAACTGCTTCTACGAACGTTACACTTTTTTACGCGATTGCACCTGCGCGGTCGTGACCAAAACCTAACTTCAGAACGGCAAAGTTGCTTGACGCGTACAATCAATCTCCCAAGCACTTTAGCTTGGGAGACTGATGGTTTTGCTCAAATAAATAATACTGTGGATTACATACATTCGCATTGGAGCAATAAAAAAAATAATTTTAAGGCAAGGAGTCGCCCAGACGTTTATGTCAAGCCTTTTGATGTCGGGGGGAAATCCTCATGGAAATCCTCCACCCTGGGGCGGGTGGAGGGGTCTGTCAGACTCTTACTGACTAAAACCACCCCGGTGTTCCATCTCCCACCTAGCCTCAAGATCGCGGGAACGTANAGTGCGAGCCCGCCACCACCACGATGGACTGCAGCGTCTTACCGGTAAGCGTGGGCGGGCAGACGACGAGCGAGGGCAGCGCGGCGGCGCGCGCGCGGCTGCGCTCCCAGTGCGAGCCCGCCACCACCACGATGGACTGCAGCGTCTTACCGGTAAGCGTGGGCGGGCAGACGACGAGCGAGGGCAGCGCGGCGGCGCGCGCGCGGCTGCGCTCCCAGTGCGAGCCCGCCACCACCACGATGGACTGCAGCGTCTTACCGGTAAGCGTGGGCGGGCAGACGACGAGCGAGGGCAGCGCGGCGGCGCGCGCGCGGCTGCGCTCCCAGTGCGAGCCCGCCACCACCACGATGGACTGCAGCGTCTTACCGGTAAGCGTGGGCGGGCAGACGACGAGCGAGGGCAGCGCGGCGGCGCGCGCGCGGCTGCGCTCCCAGTGCGAGCCCGCCACCACCACGATGGACTGCAGCGTCTTACCGGTAAGCGTGGGCGGGCAGACGACGAGCGAGGGCAGCGCGGCGGCGCGCGCGCGGCTGCGCTCCCAGTGCGAGCCCGCCACCACCACGATGGACTGCAGCGTCTTACCGGTAAGCGTGGGCGGGCAGACGACGAGCGAGGGCAGCGCGGCGGCGCGCGCGCGGCTGCGCTCCCAGTGCGAGCCCGCCACCACCACGATGGACTGCAGCGTCTTACCGGTAAGCGTGGGCGGGCAGACGACGAGCGAGGGCAGCGCGGCGGCGCGCGCGCGGCTGCGCTCCCAGTGCGAGCCCGCCACCACCACGATGGACTGCAGCGTCTTACCGGTAAGCGTGGGCGGGCAGACGACGAGCGAGGGCAGCGCGGCGGCGCGCGCGCGGCTGCGCTCCCAGTGCGAGCCCGCCACCACCACGATGGACTGCAGCGTCTTACCGGTAAGCGTGGGCGGGCAGACGACGAGCGAGGGCAGCGCGGCGGCGCGCGCGCGGCTGCGCTCCCAGTGCGAGCCCGCCACCACCACGATGGACTGCAGCGTCTTACCGGTAAGCGTGGGCGGGCAGACGACGAGCGAGGGCAGCGCGGCGGCGCGCGCGCGGCTGCGCTCCCAGTGCGAGCCCGCCACCACCACGATGGACTGCAGCGTCTTACCGGTAAGCGTGGGCGGGCAGACGACGAGCGAGGGCAGCGCGGCGGCGCGCGCGCGGCTGCGCTCCCAGTGCGAGCCCGCCACCACCACGATGGACTGCAGCGTCTTACCGGTAAGCGTGGGCGGGCAGACGACGAGCGAGGGCAGCGCGGCGGCGCGCGCGCGGCTGCGCTCCCAGTGCGAGCCCGCCACCACCACGATGGACTGCAGCGTCTTGCCCAGCCCCATGTCGTCGCACAGAACGCCGTGGAGCTTGTACTCGTACAGGAAGCGCAGCCAGTTCACTCCAGCCTGGGAATTATAAATATAGCAAATTAAATTTTGAGCCGACATTTTTACTCCACTGTCTCAGTAGGAGGCTTATGTTAATCTATGACCCTTTGGCAGATCTCACTGTAAGCCATATGTTTCACGCACCTGCTGGTAACTCCTGAGCTCAGCCGACACGGGCACGGGTATCTTGTAGTCCTTGATGGTCTTGGGGTTGAAGAGCTGATCGAGGAAGAGCTTGTCGGAGCGCCTGCGCGCGCGCAGCTCGGGCGAAAGGTCGGGCGGTTCGGCCACGCCGCCGTCCAGCGGCATCAGCTGGATGAGGGAGGCGAAGCAGCGCGTCGACATTATGCGGACTGCCTCGCAGTGGTCACTCATGCGCCCTGTGGACAGACGAATACATGGTCAGTTCTAACTTCGAACCCGTTCCACCTAACCAAAAAACTTTAATAATTTCGTAGTAAATGGAGCTGTTTTATAATGACCCACCCAACAAAGGTACGACTAGCAGTACGATATAAGGGACGATCTGCAGCTGCAACGCGTCCACCACGCGCGCCAGCGCCTCCGCCGCGCCGCAGCGCACGCTGTCGCTACGGACATCGCTTAGTGCCGGGATCAGCTGCAAAAAAGGCAATATTTGAAATTAGTGATGTGCCGTTACCAGTAATTTACTACAGTCGAGTATTTTCTCAGTAACATTCTAAAAAAAATAGTAATTTAGGGTGACAGGAAAAACAAATAAACCTTTGTTCAACAAAAGCTACAGCATACAAACAACAGAGGAAGAAAGGGATCAGTCATGAGTCGATGAAGTACGCATCTACACAGATGGCTCAAAAACTCCAAAGGGTTAGATCCCTAGACCTCAACATTAACTTTCACCTACCACTAGGCGAACACAGCTCGATATTCCAATGCGAGTGTGTCGCCCTAACACAAGCCGCAACAGTCGTAAAACGTCTAGGGATACACAACTACGCAATTAGATTCGTATCTGACAGCCTGGCTGTGCTCAAAGCCCTAGAAAACAAACAAACTAATATACCTAACCTACGCACAACGGACCAAATAGGAGTCTAAGTGCGGAAAATGGAGTCCCTACTCTACTCTACTCTACGTACTATGTTGATAGGAGCGCCGTAGCCGAGGCAAGCCAAAGAAACGTTGGCTTGACAATACAGACTCGTTCCTGGTGGATTAGCCGGAGATAGAAAAATATGGAGAATGTTCGAAGGCGATGGAGGAAAAGGTCTCCTCTACCGCCTTCGAACGTTCTCCATAGTTTTCTTTGCCCAGCAGTGGGATAGTATGATTAATTTAACAAAAAGCTTATAAGATACATAAAGCTGTGAGGAAAAATGTTGGGGTTACAAGGGACAGAGTTGAAGTAGATCGATCAGACACGTGAATCTTTCACATAAATCTTGTGAAAGATTTTGTCTAGGCGTGGCTGCTGTGAGGTTTCGGTGAATATGGTAGTGGACTAGTAGGAACGTTATATTTTTGTTCGCCAAAAAATCCTTACACACATCAAGATTAAGACAAATACTGATACACAGAATGAGTTAGAAAAAGACGACTTTTCTAGCCAAAGTGATAATTAATCGATATCACTTATAATAACCTAAAGAATAGTCTGTTGGTCTACTCTTGAAACATTAAGCCCCGATTTCTGGAAAAAAAAATATCGAGCCGTCATAAATTAAACGCAAGTCAAGTGCTATTAAAGCTATTAAGGCTATTAAAGCTCATGAACCAATCACAGCTAGATAAGGCGCTTTTCAAAGTATGTCATAATAATTTAGTGATAATTTTCGTTCGAGAAACTCGGCCTAAGTGCTACAGTAGGCCACTTACCTCATGTATGACAGTGTGCATGACGCCGGGATAGGCCGCTCTGCACATGGCGGCCAGCGCGCGCGCCGCCATGTGCCGCAGCGCCGTGTACGTGCTGCGCGCCAGTGCGGTGGCGGCGCGCGCGCACGATGCTAAGCGAGGCCGCAGAGCGCCGCCTACTGCGCCGCATACTGCCTCGAACACTTGTAGGCGAGTGATCAGTTCTTCGGCTACGCTGCATTCTTGTTGTTCTAGTTCTGTGGGAAAGGAAATGTCTTTTAATTTAACTACAGTAGAATAAACTGGCTTCATTAGCATCGGCAGCCTTATTACGCCTACTGTTGAAAGTAAAGAAACCTAGAAAATTTCACTATCACACATTTAAACTTCAAACTTTCCAGTGAAAATAGCCTTTTTTATGGTTCCGTAGTCACCAAGGAATCCTTTTAGATTCACCATGTCCGTCTGTCCGTCCGCGATTTCGCTCAGAGTTCACGCTTAGCGCTAGAAATTTGGTATGGGTATACATACTAATCACGCCGACAAAGTAGTAACATAAAATTTTAAAACATATATATTTTTAGGGTGGCCCCGCTACATGTAAAGTAGCGATGTTTTTTTTTTATCGTCTACGTTATGGTAAGGGGTGTCGTTGGATAGGTCGTTGAAAAATATTGGGGGTTTTATAGGAAGCAAGGATCCTTTTGCGAAATATTAAGCTTTAATGTGGTATTGTTTGTTAGAGTAAAGTGTCCCCCCTCTGCCAGCTAAACAGTTGTTTTTGGAGACGTGAAAAAAATTATTAATATTTTTTAATTAATCACATTTACTGTAACATAATAATTATGCTAATATAATAAAGCTGAAAAGTTTGTTTGTTTTAACACTTTTAACACGCTATCTCTGGAACTTCCAGGATTTGGATTTGAAAAAGTATTTTTGTTTATGATAGCCATATTCATGAGGAAGGCTATAGGCTATACGGAAACGGGAGAAACGGGATATGCGCGTACGAAGTCGCGGGCAAAAACTAGTTTTACAATATTCCGAGAAAATTAACCCACTACTACATTTTTATAATCATTTTATTTTACTCACCAGCATCGGTCAGTACTCTCTCGAGCGGCTCGGTGATAAACTCCCATAGCTTGGGCAGCTTCTCAGGTAGCTCATCACCGAAGTACGTCGCTAAGCTTGTCAGGGCTAATGTGGCGCCTCGTCTTTGTATTCGAAGTAGTTTTCGAGCCTTTGAAAGATAAAACGTAGAAATTAGAATTATATTATTGTAGCTTTTGAACATTCTAGCGATTTGGGGTGCTTCGAATCTGTGTTACTTTTTTCAAACATACATTTTGTGTAATTATTCATTAAGTTCCTGGATGACGGATTTTTTTTTTGGTGAACGTGTTATAAAAATGAAACCTAGCTAGATATATATATATATAAGAATTGCTCGTTTAAAGGTATTTGATAACGTTTTGGCCGTTACGAAAAATTCACATTTCATTGTAACAATTACAATCAACATTGATTTTAGCTGCAGATACAAACGTAGTCCGCTGATTATGGAAGAAACAATACGCAATGTACACGGCCGGCACGGAGGTTCAGAAAAAAACGTTTTCTCTGTTAAGGTAGACAAAAAATGAAAAGAAGGGGACGCCTTTGCCATGCAGTGGAATATTTCGAGTTCATAATAATACTGTATGGTGTCGGACGTAAGAGAATAGCACCATCCCATCTCTTCCCGTAGGTGTCGTAAGAGGCGACTAAGAGACTCACCAGAGAATGGGCTGCAGCATTCTCTGTGCTTCAGCACATTGCAAAAGCAACACTGCGATCACCAATCCGCCTGCCAAGCGTGGTGATTATGACAAACACCCAACACCCTTGGGGGAGGCCTATGTCCAGCAGTGGACGTCTTTTGGCTGGTATGATGATAATAATACATTTTGGCCTCGCACAGATAATTATTTTATTAAACTGTTTAGTTTTTAATTTTATTTTACTGGTTTGTTAGTCTTGTGCGAGTCCCAAATAAACATTTTTCTTTTCTTTTTTTTTTTCTTTTCTCTGATAGTGTATCTTTTATCAATAAATATACCTATATTAGTAGCTTGTCACCTCATCCTCATGCGGTGTGAGCAGGTCGGCGGCGAGCGCGGCGGCGGCGGGCGGGCGGCCCCGGCGCGGCGCCGAGCGCTCCGCGCAGCGCTGCTGCTCCCATAGTGTCAGGATACCTTTATCAATAACACGATAGTAGCTTGTCACCTCATCCTCATGCGGTGTGAGCAGGTCGGCAGCGAGCGCGGCGGCGGCGGGCGGGCGGCCCCGGCGCGGCGCCGAGCGCTCCGCGCAGCGCTGCTGCTCCCATAGTGTCAGGATACCTTTATCAATAACACGATAGTAGCTTGTCACCTCATCCTCATGCGGTGTGAGCAGGTCGGCAGCGAGCGCGGCGGCGGCGGGCGGGCGGCCCCGGCGCGGCGCCGAGCGCTCCGCGCAGCGCTGCTGCTCCCATAGTGTCAGGATACCTTTATCAATAACACGATAGTAGCTTGTCACCTCATCCTCATGCGGTGTGAGCAGGTCGGCAGCGAGCGCGGCGGCGGCGGGCGGGCGGCCCCGGCGCGGCGCCGAGCGCTCCGCGCAGCGCTGCTGCTCCCATAGTGTCAGGATACCTTTATCAATAACACGATAGTAGCTTGTCACCTCATCCTCATGCGGTGTGAGCAGGTCGGCAGCGAGCGCGGCGGCGGCGGGCGGGCGGCCCCGGCGCGGCGCCGAGCGCTCCGCGCAGCGCTGCTGCTCCCATAGTGTCAGGATACCTTTATCAATAACACGATAGTAGCTTGTCACCTCATCCTCATGCGGTGTGAGCAGGTCGGCAGCGAGCGCGGCGGCGGCGGGCGGGCGGCCCCGGCGCGGCGCCGAGCGCTCCGCGCAGCGCTGCTGCTCCCATAGTGTCAGGATACCTTTATCAATAACACGATAGTAGCTTGTCACCTCATCCTCATGCGGTGTGAGCAGGTCGGCAGCGAGCGCGGCGGCGGCGGGCGGGCGGCCCCGGCGCGGCGCCGAGCGCTCCGCGCAGCGCTGCTGCTCCCATAGTGTCAGGATGCCTTTATGCTTGTCCACTGGGGAATTCAAACAAATATGTATTTCACTGAGAACAGAGGGGCAATTCCCGATTTTTAAGAAGCTTTCGCATTCGAGCCGCAGTCGCAAACTGTCAAGTAGGTACGCCACTAATTTCTCTAGCTTTTGACAAGTTTTTGAATACGAGAATTGACCTTCTGACCAACGCAGGTCAAGTTACACTCGCGACTACAATATCACCCGTTACTGTTTTGTGATAAAGGTGCTGTTAATGTCGATGTCTTATCATGGACGTCCATCTGCACAACTCAAAACTGTCTTAGCATGTTGATTTATAAACGGTGAACAGTAGCACGCTTCTGTCTCCATACTACTAACCATACTGCGATAAATATGAGTCCACTCAGACTTTCGTGTCATTTTACTTAATTTATTTGTTACGGACTAGTATATGATAATAGGAATGTCAGACAGATTTCCAAAAACCGTTATTGTTTTTTTTTTTCACGTAAAAAAAACCAGCCAAGTGCGAGTCGAATTCGCGCACGAAGGGTTCCATCCTATAAAAACGACAAAAAAAATCATGTCTGTTGTATGGGAGCATCACTTAAATATTTGTTTTATTTTAATTTAATTATTTATTTATTTTTAAAGTGAATATATAACTATTCTGTGAATATTTGAAGCCTCTACCTGTTGCCGTTATCAATATCGAGTAAAAACGAACAAAAATCACGGTTGTTGTATAGCCCCCTTAAATATTTATTTTATTGTTGGTTGTTGTTTGATATATATGCGAACGTAAGACAAGTGAAACGACGTATAGCTGGTAGCACACTAAGTTTATTTGACAAGCGACACAACTTATATAGGAGTGGATGCAAACACCCTCATATTACTAACAAATATACAACATTCCTCCCCATAGCTTGACAACATAAACATGATATGATTTACTTAGTAAAATTGTTTATAATCGACCCTAGGTACAGTTTTTTCCCGTCACTCATTTGCCTATCTGGCTGTGGGGTCTGGCCTGACCCTGCCTCCACGAGGGGTTCATCCTGAGACCCTTCTGTTGCTTCATAAAATTTGTCATCTTCCTCTTGTGATGTGCCAGTCGGTGTTTCCGTATCCGTTCTTCCCTTTCTCTCACTATTTCCCTCCCCTCCCGTGTCGGACTCCTTGTCGTCCATTGTGGGTGTTGGGTTTGGTGGTGAAGTTCCTCGTGGAGTAATGTCTTCGATTTCAATAGGGCAATCCTCTAGCCGGTGAGAAACTATTGCTGTACCTTTATAAGCTATTAATTGATTTTTATGTTTTTTTACTTTACAAGAAGTTAAGCAGTCCTTAACTATATATACTACTTTTCCGATTTTTTTTATTACTACTCCTTTATTCCATGACCCGTTCTTATTGATGTTGTTTTTTTATACAAAACATAGTCTCCAGTTTTAAAATATTTGCAAGCTTTGTTGTCGTTTAACACTTTAGACTGCAAACACTGATTGTTTTCGACGTTTCGAGTGAGAGTGACAGACGCCGGTGATGGTGGGTTAGGTTTGATTAAATCTAATCGCGATCGCAGCTTGTGTCCGAACACTAACTGGGCAAGTGAACAGCCCGTTGCCGAGTGAACGGAATTTCGATAGTCAAATAGATATTTAAATAACTTGTTGTTCAATGCCTTTGTGTTGCTATTATTTAACATACATGATTTTATCCCCTTTTTCACTATCTTCACGTAGCTTTCTGCCTGCCCGTTACTGGCCGGATGATAAGCCGGTGACGTCACATGCGATATTCCGTTTGATGTGCAAAACATTTCGAATTCTGCAGAAGTAAACTGCGTGCCATTATCACTAACTATGGTATGCGGTAAGCCAAATCTTGCCATATATTCAAACAATTTACTAATCAGCGAACCTGATGACGTACTTGACCCCATATCATACGCTTCTACCCACTTTGAGTAAGAATCTACAATGATTAAATACGAACGATTATGTATAGGGCCGAGAAAGTCAATATGAATTCGATAAAAAGCCTGCGGTGTGTGTGGCCATAGCGCTGGAGGCGCACGCGCTGGTAACTGTCTCAACTGTAAACAAACCTCACAATCCGCAATCATTTTTTCTACCGCGTTATCTATTCCCGGAAACCAAAATCTACTGCGCGCTTCAGCTTTCGTTTTTACGATACCTAAATGTGATTTATGTAGTTCTGTTAATAATTTAGTTCTGAGTGTATCGGGTATTACCACTTTATGTCCTCGCATAATACAACCGCTTTCATAAGACAGCTGGTCTTTACATAAAAAATATGGTTTTAATGATGTATCAGATAACCTCTCAGGCCACCCCTTAATAATATATGATAAGACTTTATTCAATATTGCATCCTTAACAGTTTCACTATGAATTTCGCTACGCGTAACTGGTAAACTGCCATCGATAACGAAATTAACATACGACGCGCGATCTTCTACCGGCACTAAACTACCGTCGGCTTCGTAGCCGCACCCCCCTCTTAGCGGCGTTGACTCATAGTCTGGTAGACTGGCGCGCGAAAGATAATCGGCGCTGTTATCAGCACTGCGTATGTACTCAATAGAGTAGTTATAACCACTAAGAAACATCGCATAACGCTGCAGCCTATTTGCAGAAACTTCTGGTATTCCACGATATGGCCCAAAAATTGATAAAAGTGGCTTGTGGTCTGTGCGAAGTGCAAACGGAACCGCCCTCCCGTATAAGTATTGGTGGAAACGTCGCACATCAAAGATAATTGCAGTAGCCTCTTTTTGAAGTTGTGAATATCGCTTCTCTGCGGAATTGAGTGTACGAGATGCAAACGATACTGGACGTTCCACTCCATCAGTCCCTATCTGCGATAAAACAGCACCTAGACCACTGGGCGATGCGTCTACCGTTAAAATAATTTTGGCATTCAGATCAAAATGTGCTAGAACCTGATTTGAAGTTAAACATTGCTTAATTGCCTCGAATGCTTGGTCATGTTTGACCTCCCATTTCCATGTATTTCCTTTTTGCAACAATGAATAAAGCGGGGTCAATATTGATGATGTCAATATTGATGCGTTAGGGACAAAGTTCCTATAATAATTTACTAACCCTAGAAATGACTACAACTTATTCACGTTTGTCGGTATAGGCGCCTCAACAATTGCTTGGACCTTTTGTTTTGATTTACTTAAGCCATTCTTATCTATGGTATAGCCTAAATATTCTATTTGGTTCTCAAAAAATACACACTTATCTTTACGAAGTGTTAGACCTGCGTCCTGGAGTCTTTGCAAGACCGCACTCAATCTCTCTAAATGTTGCTCTTTAGTATGTCCCGTTATACAAATGTCGTCCAGCATACACATGACACCGTCCAACCCTGATAATAAACACTCTATTGCCCGTTGGAAAATATCTGGGGCACTAGCGAGACGAAAAACTAAACGCGTTTATACAAACAACCCACGGTGAGTATTAATGCAGTTGCGGAATCTGTTCGAAAGAGTCACCGCGGCCCTGGAACGCAAAGGGCTTTAGAAGGAACACGGATGGGTTTTAGTCAGTACGAGTCTGACACGCCCTTCCGCTCCACCCAGAGCGGAAGAAGTCATTTGATGATTTCCCATCCGTAAAAAAAAAAAAAAAAAAAGTATTAATGCAAGTTAAATTCTGAGATGCCTCGTCTAAGACGAATTGTGAATAAGCTTGCGTCAAATCTAATTTGCTAAACTGCTGTCCCCCGTGTAATTTTGTAAAAAGTTCTTGTGCCGTTGGTAAGGGATACTGTTTTACAACTAGCTGCTTATTTACGCTTACTGAATAATCTACGCACAACCTAATTGAGCCATCTCGCTTCAATATAGGAACAATAGGCGACGCGTAATCAGAGTACTGAACCGGTTTTACTACACCTATACGTACCAAACGATCGAGCTCGTCGTTTATCTTATCTTTAAGTGCAAATGCTATAGGACGAGCTTTAAAAAAAACCGGTTTCGCGGCATCTTTTAATTGTAGTTTTACCCGATACTTCGTAAAAACACCTAGCTCGTCTGAGAAAACTGATGGAAATTGTAGTTTTAATTGTTCGGCAATATTATTTGACTGACAATAATTTATTTGCAGCATTTGTAATTTAAACAAACAAATAAAATCTCTGCCTAAAATTGGGGGTCCGCCATTACGTATCACTCGTACATTAACTACGTGTGTTTTGTCTAAATATGTAATAGGTAATTGCACTATTCCTAGACAGTTGATAATATGAACTGTATACGTAAACAGTCGATCCGACGTTGATAATAACGGAAACAATTCAAAATATCTTTTGTATACTTTTTCGGAAATCGCTGTGACTGCCGATCCGGTATCGACTTCGAACTTTTGCTTTATATTTTGTATCGAAACTATTATAGTCATAGGTTCGCCGCTGCGTGAACATATTGTTCTTGACCTACCGTCATCATCACTCTCGCTCGACCCGCCAGTTCCTACGAAATTTATTTTCTTGCACATTCTACTAGATGGCCTTTTTTGTTACACTTTTTGCATGTATAGTTAGCAAACCAACACTGAGACGTTTTATGATTTTTGTAGCCGCACACGGAACACTTTTCTTTGTTAGCACTGGCACTGGGTTCGTTTGTGGCGATCTTGAACAGCGCTTCGCTCGACGGTGGCGCCTGCGTCGACGCCGATGATGATGCTGCTGCTCCCTTCCGTGCACTGCGCACGCTCTCCGCTAAATCCACCGCTTTTGCCAATGTCAACTCCTGAAGGTCACGCGCGAAAAGCTTGTCCTTCTCCGGTCCCGGCAGCATACCCATAACGAAGCGATCACGCAGCGCCTCTTCTACATTCAGGAATCCGCAATGTGTAGTGAGGCCACGTAGCCTCGCAGCCCACTGTGAGAATGTCTCTTCTAGACCCTGAGTGGCAGCATAGAAATTATACCGCTCACCAAATGCGCATTTCCTTGGTGTGAAATGAGTGTCGAGAAATGTCATGTGTTCGTATGGTGTCTGCGTGAGCTCCTTCGGTAACGCCAAATCGGCCGCCAGTTTGTACGTGCTGTCAGTGAGTGCACTCAGCAATATTGCCCGTCTTTTCACTCCCTTGGGATCCTGTACGCTGTCAACATCGTTCGCAATAAACCATTGTAAAATGCGTTGTTTATAGTTTTGCCATGTATGGACATTATGGTCAAAACTCGATAAAATTCCAAAATGTGTCATTTTTTTAACGTCTTTTTTCTTTTCCGTAATAAGTACTCGTCGCCACTGATATATATGCGAAAGTAAGACAAGTGAAACGACGTTTAGCTGGTAGCACACTAAGTTTATTTGACAAGCGACACAACTTATATAGGAGTGGATGCAACCACCCTCATATTACTAACAAATATACAACATTGTTTTGTTTTGTTGTTTATTTGTTGATATAGCGGCAACAGAAATACATCATCTGTGAAAATTTCAACTGTCTAACTATCACGGTTTATGAGATACAGCCTGTTGACAGACGGACAGACAGACAGACGGACGGACAGCGGAGTCTTAGTAATAGGGTCCCCTTTTACCTTTTGGGTACGGAACCCTAAAAACGATGAGTACGCGCGCCGCACTAGTTAACGCGCTCAGCGCTAGGACGAGCGCAGTGCGCGCACCGCCACGACCGCCCGGCATCATAGCTTAAACGTACTACGTCTAGTTAAAATCTGTCATTTTTATTCAATGCATAGTTTTTATCGAAACGAAGTTTAAAACACACGTGACATCACTATGATGGTACAATAAGGTACAATTTTTACCAGCGACAGATTACTTTTTTTCAGTCAAATACCCTTTTATGACTATAAACTTGAAAATAGTACATACGCGCTGGTGCATGTGGTATCTGTTCGCCTTTGCCTTCGGGACCGCTGTCTCCGCTACCAGAGTCGCCATTCGCTTCCTCTGTACTCTCTAGCGAAATGCGCGGCGTGTATTCTGGGTCACATCTGGAAAGGTTACACAAAACAACTATTCGATTATTGGTCCAAACCCAAACAGATCTACTTTCACAAAACACGAACAACTAACTAAAAGGTTGTTTTCCACTTTTTAATTTTGCTTTGGCTAGGATTTATACGCACAGCCAAAATGAGGTTGAAAAGAAGAGATTGCGATAAAGATTGGAGGGTCTACATCTTTTGTAATCTCATTGTAATCAGTTCCCTGGCGTAAATATGAGGCATATACAAAGCAACATTGGAGCTCCACAAAATGGTTCTTTGTAAAACTCACTGAGCAAGATTAACGCCCATTGTTTAGAAAATTTGAAAAAACTCACCTCAAGAACGCCTTCAGATTGATGAGCACCTTATTGTTCGGACAGGGCTCTCTACTGACAAGCTGCGACAGCAACGCGGCGAGCGTGTCAGCAGAGTTCTGCTGCAGCTCCTCTGAAGGTTCCTTCTTGATGCTCTCCATCAGTGGTCGCACTACTGGGTTTAATTTCTCAGGTAGGAGGTGTAGGTTTGCGCAGGCGCCAGCTAATGCAGCTTGGACTCTAGAAGACAACAGAAGTAAATAGAAAGGATTTTTTATTTTTTATTTGGAGGAAATTTTTAGTATTCATTACGAGCTTAAAACTACATATTTGATCTTTAGTCGATCAATTTGGTGACACTCTAGCAAGTTATTTGTATTATCTCTTCCACCATACCCCGCTGAGAGCTTCAATACGTCTGTTTAGATTTGAAGTAAGAATTTAAGTTGGCATGTATTGGACAAGTCCAATGATCGGAACTGTTCACATAATTCGCTTATTAATTAATTGTCTTCGATCCAGTTTAATTTTATTATTATTTTCTTTCGTCATTAAAACACACGACGATCGAGATTAAAAACTGCCACAGCGCAGTAGGATAATAACCTCTGTCAAATAAATAGTTATGTGAATAAACTTACGAGACATTGAGCGATCCTTGTTCGATAGTACACAGGTTGACGGCAGTCTGGAGATTCCTTCGCCTTTCCTCCAACGATTGAGCCACCCGCTTTAGTTTCATCGCGGCCACTAGCGGCTGCGACACGTTTGTTAGATATCCTACCTAAAAATGGACAAAATCATA
This sequence comes from Mamestra configurata, assembly GCA_002192655.3. NCBI lineage: Eukaryota > Metazoa > Arthropoda > Insecta > Lepidoptera > Noctuidae > Mamestra > Mamestra configurata. Next base: position 243 of record NDFZ01001943.1, on the reverse strand, counting down.
AATACTAAGTCAGAAGGTTTCGCACCAAATGGCGTAGGTGATTGCGGGACGAGCTGAATCAAACCAAAAGACAATGACAAATACGTAATTTAACTTTTGGTAAGTAACTAACGGCCAGTCTCAATATCTATGTATCTTTAACCAATTGTCAAATTAGAATTAGTAAAATATTATTAGTATTAGTACACTTCTCATCAAAAAAATCGAAACACCTCGCAGTTTATGATTTGATAAGGATTATCA